>JAUYWV010064450.1:0-15836 GCA_032274565.1 Nematoplana nigrocapitula | reverse complement strand
CCCCCCCCCCCCCCCCCCCCCCCCCCCCCCCCCCCCCCCCCCCCCCCCCCCCCCCCCCCCCCCCCCCCCCCCCGCCTATTGTTCCAGAGCGAACCTATACATTACTACTCCCGTCATAATCTGCTTTCAGAGCCTCGTCGGGAAACATTTCCAAAAAATGTTAGTTCTAATTCGCGAACCTGCATACACGAGCCTTCTCTTCCCACAAATTTATTTCAGGACGCTGTTGTTGGTTCTATGATCCCCCATGATATCCCCAACAGTCCTCGCCAAGTCCACATATGAAAAGCCGAGAACCTTTCTTCGTCCCTCCGACTTTAACAGTCCAGATTTCTGCTCCATATAGGACGATGGGGAACACCAGTGTGTTCATAATGCAGATTTTAGTATTTTTTGTAACTCATCTGTCATTCCATATCCTTATATCGAGTGAGATGGTTATTTGGGAGTCGAGAAAGTTTGAACTCATTCACTTTTTCTACTGTCCTTCCTCCAATTTCAAGCTGTTCTTCGTTCCTGCTTGCTTTTATGACCATCATTTTCGTCTTGTCTATTCAGATTTCTGACAGTAGTGTTGGGAGTTTTTAAATAAAACACGTATGGCAAAAACTATCAGCTTTAAATCTATATAGGTCAGTGTTCTATTATTGCCAATAATAACAATAATGACATTAAAATAGTAAAAAATAACATATACATATGGATAAAATAAATATTTTCTAAATTTTCTAATCAAGCATTTACAACTGAAGTTGTTCCGTATTTTGGCTTTCTATGCTTTTTTTAGTTTGTTAGTACAGTTTCCTAACTCATCTATGAATACTACCAGAAAGACAAATTTACCTTGATGTCATGGAATTGTGTTGGAACTGGGATCCATTTGTGTCTAATGGTTTGTGTAGACAGTTTATTAATTATTCCAGCTGTGTTTTAGAAAAATATTTCTGTTAATTTTCTTTAAACGCAAATGCTTAGATTCTCTGATGACCTGAGTGGTCATTTTGTTGACAGAGAAAGAAACATATGCATTTCATTCGCACTTATTGTGTCTCTCAACATCCAACGGATGAATATGTTCTGTAGTTATGATATACTATCAGCGAGGTCTCAGTGCTATCACCTATACTTTGGTATCTGTCTTTGAGTCTTTCGCGCCGAGTTTCCTTCCTATTGGACGCTAAATGTGACGTGGACACCATCTCCAGGTCAATGTGCAATGACCTAAAACTAACGAGCCTTCCTCGTCGACGCCGATTTTCCATCGGTTACTCTTCCGAAGATTTTCAAGTGCTGAACGGTATAGGGATTGACGTAAATTGAACATTGAGTAGATGTTAGGGAAACAATTTTTATTTACTTCATTAAACGCATCTAAAACTGTTAGATTGGGTATTTGAGAAATCACTTCCCATTTTTGTAATTCAAAATAAAATGTATCTGACTCAGGTTGTAGTTCCGACTTAAATGCGTTGGAAATCACCTATCGGCTTTTATTGGTCGCTCATGAAGATGTGAAAAATATGAGTATAGGGAGCGGAACTTTACTTTTAAGAGGAGCTAAAAAATAGTATAAAAAATGAGGAGGCACGTGCCGCCTCGTGTGCTTCACGATGGCTACGGCAATGATCATGTAGATGCTGATCTTTGATGTTTCAGTGCGTCTGCTGAGTCAGGGCGCGCTATGCAATATAGCAATCTTAAATCAGTTTTCTTGGAGATCTATCAAGATTATCCTACCGAATATAAGACTATACTCTTATAGAAAGTTTGTTGAGTTACCACTTTGTCAAGTTGCTGCATGAGGTCGATCAGTTCGTTGGGAGCAGAACTTTCATTGTGTAGCTGAAGCAGTTGAACAAAGATATCTGTCAGAGCACAGAAGGACTCCTTGAAGGTCAAAAGGTTTTCCCTGATCAAACAAGGGGTGTGTTCGGGTTTCATAATGACCAAATTCTGGAAAGAAGACGGACATCGATTTACAAAATACCCGAATATATTATACTCACTGTATGTAGGATGGCCGAACCGGTGCTCCAAAAATGAGTTTGAGAATTGGGGGAGTTAAGGACAGTGTGGTTCAGATTAACATCTCTTTGACTTTTGCGATTTTAACTTCAATTGGAAACACTAATTTACAAATTCATAGCCCTAAATTGATTCGCACACAAATCGTGCCACCCAGATGGACTGGAAACCGTCTCTAGCACAACGCTAACATTAATAAGTAAATTGTTAGACTCAGGAATCAATTCTATTTTGGTAATCAATACTAGAGAGATTATTTTTATTAGGATTCGCTAAAAAACCTTGTGAATAGACAACTGCATGAGTTAATTTTCCCATAACGTCACATGCTGTCTGAAAAAAATAAGTCTATTTGTATAATCATAACATTTGAAAGAAATACAGCGCAATTGTTAATAGTATATCCCAATTTTTAATGAATTTTTATAAGTCAAAACCGGTTGCCATAGTGTACAAATGTTTTCAAATGTTTTTAATCACAGTAAATACTGAGCAACATGAAAGACTTAATCCATTCCTGCCTCGCTCTTTTTGCTTGCTCTTATATATTTTATACGCTAAAAATCAATAATTTTCAGTCGATTTGTCCAATAAGAAGAGAATGAGTGTAAAAGATAGGACGGGCAACGTTTGGGCGTGATCGAAATTATATTATCTTCATAGGGACGAATGCTTTCTATTTTCTAATTCTGTCATTGTGTTTTATCCACTAATCTTAAACCTACATGTATATATACGGTAGTTGACTGTTCATGCTTTCGAGCAGAAATATTTAATATTTTATGTGTCTGCATTCTTTTTAAGTATGCGGCATATATGTAAATTGTTTTTTCTTCTTCTTGATATATTTAATTTATTAATTAATATATGCTCTAATTTTCGTTACAACCCCTTATACTACTTACTGTAGGTAGCGGGATTTTTATGACATTAAAATTCGTTTATCTGTCCTAATCGCTTTATTTAGACTTCCATTTGGAGGCACTACATTTCCATTTTTACGAGCAACACCGCAATTCTCATAAATTAGTCGCAATACACGGTTGTCAGTGAAGACTTGACAGTGCTTGGCATTATTTCCGCTAGAAAGTCCTGATTCACCCAGCACGATAAAAGGCCATATTATTGACGCATATTCTGTGCAGCAGACAAATCAAGGACAGACTTCACAATGTCCTTTCCGTTTCAGAATTTGACATTCATGGTAAAATTGTTAACTGCACTACAAGACAAACAGGAAACCATCAATCACCGATTTTAAAGTGCGCTTACCGAGCTAGAATGAGTGACGTCATCGGCATGATGATTGAGAAAGTAATCCACTTCTTCTGGAATGGGAGAAATCGCCTTCTTCTCCGTGGTAGAAGCGTCCATGTTTTCCAGAGATGGCAGCACTGCTCAACTGCGTAACCAGAAAAGTCAGATGAAAATAAGTTAGTTCTCATTTGCAGTAATTTTTGCGTCTGAGAGTCACTGCCTCACCCACTCACTGGATGTTGGATTGGTGGAAGGTTGGTTCCATTCCTGGCGTGGAGGAGCATGGAAGCGCCTGCTGTGAGGGTTTTATGGCAAACTTCCCTCGTCTGAGCTATTTGCTTCCGTTTTCAATTGGCGCGGGCAAAGGCCAACCAATCATCAATCTTCACTTGTGTTCGCTTTCTCTGCAACCCCCCACATCCACCCACTATCTCTTGGCACTGAGGAGGTCCTCTATTCAGAGGAGAATATTGGATGCTGACTGCACACACGCAGTCATTAATGTCAGTTAGGGCTATTTATAGTTAACCTACATACAGTATTAAACGCATGTGAAACATTCTCAATATTACAGTAGAACAACACAGACAGTGAAACTTCTTCTTTGGCTCTCTTCCAGAAGTCAGCTTTTAGTTCCGCCATCTCTTTCTGTCTTGGGCTAACCGCTTCAGAGCAGCATCTCCTTTCTCCGTCTTCCCAGGCATATTTCCCCCAATCACTTTTTCCAGAAGGCACTCATGGAGTAGCACATGACCATCCACCTTTTCTGGCTGTTACGGATCGTCCAGACCAGTGACCGTTCTTATGAGTCTCTTCTCAACAGCTCTCCATTTGAAACTCTCTCTGTCCAACTGATCCTTTCTATAACCACTGCCAGAAACACATTTCGCAAGACTTCAGAAATGTACTTAATGTCAATGTATATATATATATTCCACCAGAACACAGCAGAAGCAGGGTCAATGAAGGTAGAATAGTGGTAAATGCATTCAGATTTCCAACTAGCCAAAAAAGGTGGTCTTGGGCGATATTAATGAGCATAGTGTGATGTGGATCGATAAAAAGAACCAGCCAGGGTATATCCCTGTCGGATTGAATTAAGGAGAACAGGTGATAGTTTTAAACAGAGGCTGTATCACAGAAGAGAAAGAGTCACGAATAGAGTTTCAACCCCGGACGTGTCGGTAAGCAGCGAGAGGTAGTACAATAACACGTAGCAAGGGGTGCCAGGACGAGTTGACGTCGGAACACATCTCAAGCCTTATCGAACTGGATGAAAAGAAACCCGAACACAGCAAACGTAAAATGCTCACAAAGGAAAAAAGGTGAATTGGGAGAAATACCAAGATCAAGTATTGACCAACTTGAAAGAGATAGAAACGGACTCTAGTTTGAAGGTACAGGAAGAACAGTTCTGTAGTGCGGTCGGTCTTCGTGTGGCATGACGGTATGTGGATTTTTAGATCATACAGTAGGTACAGCTAAGGTTGACTTCTTGAACCATGAAATCCGCGAGGAGATGGAGCACCGCGACAGTTCGAAAGAGGAAGAGCTGATAGACTGGGAGACGTCGCAACGAAATGATAAAGAAATGCGCTTGCAGAAAAGAGATGCATTGAGTGGCGTACGACGGTAAACTAAAGTGACGATGTCGGTAAAGCTTGGGATTTGTCAAAGAATTTCACGGGCAAGAAAATGGACTACGACCACGATTGAATACTGAATCTAATGATATTGGACGGGTGTCAGATCACAGCAAGGCGAATGCCTTTGTGCGCGAATGCCTTAGTACGCGAGACTCAGCAACGTGAAGGTACCCAAGGAAAGCAGGAATATAAAACGGAAGCTGAATATGAAACTAGCTATAAACGAGGAAACACGGGGGAGGAGGGAGATGAAATCACAGTAACACAGGTACAGAATGCCTTACTCCAAATATAGAGTAACAAGGCACCTGGGCCCGTCATACAAGGTGCACCTTAGGTTATTGAGAATGCTACGGAGCAGGCTGTAAATCGAATGTTACATAGTACCTCTGCTGAAGCGTGGTAAGAATGCAGATGACAGTTATAAAAAACCATAACCATAACCATAAACCATTGTCCCTTATTTCCTCCTACAAAGGAAAATACAATAGATGCAAATCGACTCAACTTCTTCATGGAAACGGGCGGAAACATTAACCAATCTCAAGCAGCCGGCTTCAAAAGGAGACCTAGGGTGTGTACGTGTGCAGAAAAAATAGCAGGGATGGGTCCGAACTGGAAGTCGAGTTATCCTCCAAAGAAAATTTTAAATTTTAAGATGGGCCCTAACGAAGCGTGACACAATCAATCGATTGTATTGAAAGGTTTATAATTAAATGTAATGAAAACCTTACAAAAATATTTAAATAGATTCATAATATTTTGAAAAAAAGCGCGGATGGGCCCTGACGAATCGCGACACAACCTCCTGCGATTTGAGTTTAACATCGTATTTTGAGTTCTTGAGGACTAGAGCAGTTAGGCGCTCTGCGCTCATTGTTGAGCGGAGTGCCGTCTTCGTTCGGCGAAAGGCGGAAAACGAACGCTCAGTTTCGCAACTTGTCACGGGCAGCAGACAACTTATTTGAAGAAGGCCGTAGATATTGGGAAACAAGTCTTTGGAACAATGCGCCAAAGCCTTGGGAAAAGTATCGGACACCTCGCGTTCCTGTCACTGAATCGTCCACGATAAATCTGCAGCTCCGTTGATAGACTCTGGTAACGGAGAATGTCTTCTTCGTAGATTCTATAGATTCGTAGAGATTCTGTATATTAGCCGAGTGCATATTTCATCGCATAGTTTTGTTATTGGCTTAATACATATGTATAAAAGCGATAATCTGTACTCTAGGCTTCATTTTCATTTGTGAGCCGGGGTGGCGGCTGGCATGATGGATTGATATAGAAGCTGACGAACACTGGACTGGTCGGACAGCAGATTGATCCGATGGATCCAAAGCTGGTTGGCAATTCTAAGTATACCGGGTACTATTTAGCAACATAGAGTGACATCGCCATGTCTTTCAGTAAGGCCGTACGCAGGGATCAGTGATTTTACTGCTCCTTTTCCAGGTGTATATCAACGTGGTTGCTGAACTAGCAAAGGATGTCACACTTATTATGCTCTTTGCGTAGACCAGAATGTTGTCTGGGCCATTCCATCTTATGATCGTCGAAACCAACGCACTGGTACAACAGGCAGTGAATAAAATTAGTAATTGGATCGACAAATGGTTGATAAATGTGGAGAAATGCGAGATAGCAGTGTTCTCAGTGGATGCTGCGAAGGAAGCTGCGTATAGGCGTCAAGGAGTGATATGCATCAATGACGTTAGATTGAAGCATATAGATACTCCTATCTCTATAGTAAATACATACCACAGAAGATGATGATTATACACTAGAATCCATCCAGAACTTGACTAAAGTAAAAAAGCTCACGAATATCTAACTATACTTTTTGAGTTTAATGATTATCTGAATGTTCTATATAATCATATACAATTAACTTTTCTTAAATAATTTTAATTGTTTTGTTCTTTTATTTTTTATTAGTTTGTAACATAACAGTTCAAAAATTCGTTGAAAATATCAATATTAATGTTTTTCCAACAATGCGATATATTTTTCATGAATTTGTTTTAACGAAGCAGAATATTCATTCACCATGTAAACAAACACTCGGCGGAAATTAAAACATGGCTAATCTTTTCGACTTTTACCATTGTTTTCCAGGGGGGAAATTAGCAGAATTTACCGGAGTATCCCCATCGCCTTTAAAAGATTTTCATCAGTGTGTTGTAACGAAAAATAATGTAAATAACAGTTGGTTGATAATATTTTCTATATATTATTATGTGCACATGGAAATGATTTTGAGTATCAATAACGCAGTGGCTATTCGACTGGAAACAGTTGATTAGTCAATTTGACTATTCAACCGGCATTCATTTTTGAATACATATTAAAAAATTATAGAAGGTCAAATAAGTGTGTTCAGCTCTGGAGGAGAGTAGCAGAACTATTGAATTTGAAGCTGCTCTGAAACCCTGCCTTGAAGTATTACTATTGTGAGACTGCCGACAGAATAGTCAATTTGGCATAGCAACCGGTTCCAGACAAATAGCTACTGCGTATCAATAAATATAAAGACATGATGTGTACATATTTTGTCATTTATTATAAATATAATCACTTTTTTATATTACTAGCAACTTTATTATTTATTACAATATTAGTAATAAAATACTCCAGTTCAAAATTTAATCATCTCCAAAGAACAGAATATCCAATCATATCAGATAATATATTTAAAAGCAAATCAGTATTGCCTTTAATATAAAATATATTTAAGGGCAATAAAATAATATCAAGGTTAGCTACAAAATCTAGAGAGTAGAGTAATGGAAAATAAAAATAAAATTATGATAAAAAATATTTATATATATATATATAAGTATATATATATAAAATTCAATCTCAATTATTACATTTTTAGTATTTTAAAATACATTTAATGTTAAAAAATATTTTAGTATATTTTAATATTATCGATATATTTATTTTATAAAATGGTTATATTTTTATCACTATTTAATTTATAAAATATAAATAATTATAATATTAATATAAAATATTTTACAAATTATTTTAATGAAATATAATAAATGTAAAATTTATAATATATTTACATAATATCCTTTTTCCTAAATCTACTATATTTTATAAAATATAACCACTTTATTTTAATCAAAAATGAAAAATTAAATAAAAACTCTTATAAGATACAATATATAGAAAATAATTATATTAATCAAAATATAATCAAAACAAGACAACAACGTGTTAGACAGATATTTATTCAAACGCGTTTCACCTCTGTTTTGTTGTCTCTGACATAATTTGCATTGTCAAATAGGTCGAACCAACATATGATCACATGCCCTTTGAGGTATATGTGCTGATAAAGTCCAACAGATATGCCATCCAGGGGTGGTGGCTATCTGTTCCAGATTCTATATTTCTACAATATAGAAGTTTACTTGGGCAGATATGAGTGCAAACATCCAGAAGTTGGTCAAGGTCAACAAATGGTTATTTACTAACCGAAACCAATTCAGGGCAGTGGAAGGAATGTCACCACTGATTAATTCTTCATGGCTATGTAACTAGCAAAAGAACTGCATCCCTGGAACCTTATTCTATTTGGCACATTGAACCACAGAAGGCCAGATATCACTCCCCAACTTTTTTTTCCTTGAGAGCAGCATAACTTGAGGCACTATATATGTATTCAGAGAACAATGTAGCTCCTGATGCATGTTACCAAAAATGGCAAAGTTGTTACCATGTTTTCTATCCTCCACACATCAACATTTTTTGGGGTTATTTTCAATAGAAAGCTTACATTCAATGAGCATGTTAACAGAATCATCAACAAAACCAGAAAGAGAACAAACATGCTTATAGTGGTCAGCCACACAGAATTTGACAAGAACTTATGTTGTACAACCTACACTTGTATACAAGCATCATCGAGTGCGGGTGACCGGGATGGATGCCTTGGACGAGTAAAAGAAATATAGAAAAATTGGAAGGTATCCAACTGGAAGCAGCAAGAATAATCACAGGAGTGCTGAAATCGACACCAGCTGAAGATATGCTCAAAGAAGCAAACATCGACAAGATAAATGACATGGCTGTTGTTAGGATGGCTGCATTTGCCATTTGAAAAATCTCAGGTGTGAAAAGATTAGAAAAGAAGGATCAAGAAGAAAAGTGTAACGAAATCTCCCCGAACTGAGACTCTGGATGGCAGTACCCACTTCTCAATGAACCCTATGGCTCAAGAGAAACATCATCACTGTTGACACATTGGGAAAGACAGACAAAGACCCATCCAAGAACAAAGATATGGCATTAAAGATACTGGAAGGTACGATCTGGTTATTATCTACACCAATGGATCGGCATACAAAAGCCACTTCAACAGAGTAGCAGGGGTCATATGTACTACTGGCAAGGCTGAGAATCCCTCAGTGATAGACAGGAAAGCTGCAGCAGTAGGCAGGTGGTGCTCTTTGTACCACACGGAGATGAAAGCGATTAAAATGGCCACAGAATACATCATCAAAAATAAGAAAAACATCAGAATTGGTTCAGAGGAAAAGTCAGAGCTTGAAAGTATGAGAAAATATGACTACAAGACCAGCAACAACCTTATGGCGGACATCAACAAGGACCTAGCGACCATCAACAGAAAAGGCACGAAGATGACGTTTACCTTGGTACCAAGCCATTGGGGGCTGGCGGGAAATGAATGAGCAGACAAAGAAACAGGGAGAAGCTGCCAAGTTGAACCAGACGACTGTAGGATGGCTGTTGGAAGTTGCTAAAGTGAAAGGCCAGAAAATCAACAGGAATACTAACACCACACACGAAAGACGCAAGAAACTGTACCTCAAAGGCGACCCCAACAACGAGGAAGAAAGCAAGATCAGCAAAAGAGAGTTACTTAGCCTTAGACGATTCAGAACATGTCACTCACTTGAGCTGCGTGCCTACACCAAGCGTATCGGTCAAATTGACACATGCACAGCATGCAACCACGAAGCTGAGAGAGTGTAACATCTCCCGCTAGAGTGCCCGACTATCATAAACCTTCGCCAAAAATAGGAAATCAATGACCTCAGCAGCTTGGTTACACACTCAGAGCAGGTGTCTGGCTTTTGGGAGGAATACAAGAAACGGCATCCCAATGTGTAGCCCCTTCTCCGATCGCACGACGACGACAGTATCTTCTTCTGAGGCGGATCGGAAGCAAATGAGCATCAGGAAACCCTGTTATTAGTGCCAGGACCATGAGAGAAGAGTGTTTATCTGATGCTCGCAGTGCACAATACACATTGCAAAACCTAGATGATCACCGTGTCATTTATCCATAGTCTGACATTCAGTCATTTTATTATAACTATACATTTTCTTGGTAAATCTGATAACAGAGGCGGATCCAGGATTTGAGAGAAGGGGGGGGGGCGTGGAATGATGTTGACAGAAATTGATGGTGATCGCACGGCGTGGTCAAAGTCCTCGCTGTCCTAAAACTTTCAAAAATTTTAGCTTCTTTATTGTTTATATACAATTTGCTGAAAAAATTCAATAGAAAATACAGAAATACAGAAAATGCCGAAATTACTTACAGTTACACATTGAGAGGTCGACCCAACAACATTCTTCG
Source organism: Nematoplana nigrocapitula (assembly GCA_032274565.1). NCBI lineage: Eukaryota > Metazoa > Platyhelminthes > Proseriata > Nematoplanidae > Nematoplana > Nematoplana nigrocapitula. The sequence continues at coordinate 5,291 of JAUYWV010064450.1, read as the reverse complement.
CGGGTGCTTGTTAGCGTAAGCGGTGACGATCGACGTTATAAAAGTCACGATGGACGAATAGTCGTAGCAAAGCATTCAGACGATCTAATGTAATTGAACTTCGGCGGTCGGATTTCACGAAGCCAAGTGCAGAGTTTGCTCTTTCTACCGATGCAGTCGTGACGGGAGTGACGAGGAGAAGCTTTAACACTTGTGTCATGTTTGGGAACAGACGTACGTGATCCGAAACATTCTTCAGGGTCTCCTCGACGGTATGCGGAAGGGTGTCTTCTGGCTGTTTGTTGGCGTGCGAGTTCCACTTTGTCTTCCACACATGCAGCTCTGAGACGAAAGTGTCCGGGTCAGGCGGGTCAACCTTGTATGCACCAAGCAAGTCTTGACTTAGCTGGTCCACCTCCATGGTCTTGGCTTTCTCCGGAAGAAGACACAAACCTCTAACTGCCGCATTTGCCATCGCAGAGAACCTACAATTCAGCTCAGTCAAAAGATAGTCCAGAAAAGGCACGAAAACGGATTACCGAACGTAGTCTTCGACAGTCTCGGCAGGGATGTTGGACCGCAAGGTCTGTCGTCCACATGTTCGTGGTATGCCCCAGATCGTGCCCGGCAACAGTGACCATGCTCTTCATTGCCTCGTGTACTGGCTCGAACTCCTTCACTGCCGTGTTTCGGATGGCTTGGTGGGTTTGCTTGATCATATCCACTACCTCGTACGCCACCAGGACATCCAACGACGATCCTTAGAGCAGGACACTCAGGGACTTGAGGTAGCCAGACAACTGTCTGGAATGAAGCTATAAAGCTGTCGGCTGTTGTGGCGTGCCGTAGGCCAGATGCGTCTGTAAAGCTCTTCCTGTCCCAGGAGCCGCCGTCATTTGCAATGATTTCATCAAAACAGGCCAGTAGAGCAGGATACAAGACGATGAAGTCCTGCAGTGATGTGTCGCTCAACCCACCGTGTTTCACACAGGGTCTTCACCTTCCTTGTACGGATTGGGTCGGCCTGGTCAGCGTTCAGTTCCTCAATGGACCTATCCAGCTGGCGTTGGTGCTTCGGGGAGTACTGGAAGAAGAGTCACACTGACTTAGGTTGTCCATCATGACATGCATCTCCGATACCCAGCTATTCCCGGTTGGCGATGTCAGTCACCTAGTCTGCTTCAACGGCGTAGAAATGGCTGCTTTTCACCTCGATGATCTTGGAGAGAATGTATTGCCCCATGCATTACCTCCAGAAGGTAATTCTGGACAGCCTGGGCTTATTTCTTCACCAATTACCTTGAAATTTGGTATGTATATCAATCTCGACATGCTCTATCTAAATTATCTGAAGAGCACCAACAACTCGGTCTATGAAGCAGAAGGAAAAAAATCAACCCATTTTTTTCTCCAATTTTCTACCGAGTGTGGTCTTGCTACAAACTACAGAGCACGATTTTTAGCACATTTTTTCCGTGTGTCTATATATGAGTTGATGTAACAGGGTGAAAAGGAAAAAACATAGAGTGTGGTCTCGCTCGCTCTACCACAATAATATTTTATTTGGAGATGAAACGGCAACCATTCAGAGTAACTAAGATACATATTCTGTATACATGTGTGTAAACGCAATGCTATAATCAAATTTATATTTTAGATATCTAAAAATTTAGAATCATCTCTCTATCTTTTCTCTCATTGTAATGCCATCTTCAGGCAAATTGAATTCACATTCGAGAAATATTACATACGACAACGGCGAGGGCGTTAGAGAGGTTGGAAAGAGAGGAGGTATATACACGGACGGGTCAGCAAAAGAAGGAAGGAATGATGGGGGAGCGGGGTGTGTGACTACGAAAGGAGGATACGAAACACCAGAGCTGAAAGAAACTATAGAAGTACCAGCAGGGAAGGTCTGCTCTTCATTCCAGGCAGAGATGGTGGCGTTGAAAGACGCGCTGGGATGGTTAAATGACAATAAAGCGAGAGTGGTGTCAGATAGCCAGTCGAGTTTGAGGGCGGCAGAGAGCAGGACGGGAAAGAACAGAAATGAGCTGGTGAATGGGGTGGAAGAAGAGTTGGTGAAGATGAGAGCAGAATTGAATTGACGTGGGTGCCCAGTCACTGTGGGGTGGAGGGAAATGAGATGGCGGAGAAGATGGATCAAGAAGGAAACCTATGTAGCTATGTTGGAATGAAAAGGAGGGGAGAAGCCTGGGAAGAGAATAAGAAATGGAAACACGAGAGGATGAAGAGCGTGTATGGAAAAGGAAGGAGTGAAAGTTGCTGGAAGGAGGAGAACGAGTGGGACAGGGAGGAGATGGTTAGTATGGCCAGGTTGAGGTGCGGTCACTCGCTGGAGTTGGGAGCGTATAGGGTGAGAATTGGGCTGGCAAAGGAGGGAAAGTACAGAAGATGCGGTGAGGTGGAGGAGAATACGGAACATGTGTGGGAGTGCGATGCCGGGAGTCGAAAGAGAGCTGAGCTGGAAGTGAGGGAGCTCAGCGATGTGTGGAGAAAACCTGTGGAAGCGAGGAAATACTGGAAGTGGTGGAGGAAGGTACAACTGAAGACCTGAGAATGAGGACGACGACGACTTCAGCAGCAGCTCATCAACGCATCTTCTAAATGCGACTTGCTTCGGTATATCCAGAAAGTTGCTTAACGCAAACCCGAGGAATGTCTTTACTTCCCAGCTATCCACGAGCGTTGGAGAATGTTGCCCTTTACCTCTGAAGTTTGATTGCTCTTCCTTCCTGGCCGGGAAACACCACGGGGGGTTGAAACGTTGGTTCCGTATGTTAACTTCATAATTTTGGGTTGCCGACGGGGTTTCGGTTATACCATTTTATGCCGCCAGCGAGTTTTATAAATTTCAGGCAGCTCAAAGCATCCTTCCAGGAGGGCTGCACATAGAACCCCAGGAAGAGTACACCTAGTGACTGATTTTTGGTGAGAGATCAGCCTGCCTTCCGCGAGGACCTTCACCGGCTTCTCTCCCATAATTTCGCGATCGACACTAGCCTTTGTGGTTTGAATTCAGAGTTTTCCTTCTCCTATACCAGCTGCCAACCCTGGTTACGAGCCTGATCTGCCCGGGCAAGCTTTATTGAAAGGTGCCCAGGACATTTCGTGTCACTCGCTCCTGCTGCATAGTCGGCCACCGATCTAATATACCCGACATAAAGTGCCCTTTGGTCCTCATTCTTGCATCCCCATGCCTTGTTTGCAGTTGCTCGAATGACTCTTAGTCTTTTCTGTATCTTCTGTTGTACGTGGTTGGAATGCTCTTTGAGGCCAGGCTCCAGTCAAACTTAACCCCCATGAAAGTAGGCGTCTCATTTTTTTGGATTCTTTTACCGTTGATCTTTATGTTTCCTTGCTCCATGTTGAGAATAGCAAATATTCACTCTTTTCTTCGTTGTCTTCATTGCCCATTTCTGTATGGTTAGAAGGGCTTCTTGCATCTTTTCTGGGCATTCCCTGGGGGTTTCACCTTGAGTCCAAAGGACCAGATCGTCTGCGAACAGACGGCGGGGTCTAGATCTCGTCGCAGGACTGAGGAGCGAGAAGACGGAGAGGGCACGGTCGATGCGATGGTGATAGGAGGCAAGGAGGAGAGAGCTGGCCGATACACCGAAAGCGAGGAAGTTGTAGTTCAGAGAAAGAGACTGGCGGCAGCTCCAGATTTCAGTTGCTGTTTTGTATTTCCACTGTGCTCCTGTACCCTTCCAGCCAAGTGCCGCGTTGTGCGACTTGGCCATTACATAGGCTCCATCAACAGGCCACTTGGCCATTACATAGGCTCCATCAACAGGCCACTTGGCCATTACATAGGCTCCATCAACAGGCCACTTGGCCGTGTATTGGTCGAATTTATTTGCTCTTCTGGGTTTTTTTTCAAATTGAAAAGCGGATAGAGAAGATCTATTTGATAGGCGTGTTTGCCCCATTGCAGCACTGTGACTTCGACAACGGCAGCTACACGAAGAACCTGTCTGCAATCAATCATGACATGTCCTCCATATTCATCCTGGACAATTCCCCCGGGGCCTATCGCTCCTACCCAGGTGAGTTCCACCGAATCACTCTGTTCGTGTTGACAGATTTGCGGTCAAGGACTACTATAATACCAGGACGGTCAACTACGCAATTAGAGGCCGACTGATTACCCGCAATGAAATAGTGAGACGACAGAAATGAATGGTGTCCATCCCCTGACCTTCAAAACTAAACAATTTTGAAGACCACTTTTGAGGAGTTAGAATTTGATATTTTTTCACTCAATTGCTTTTTCGTTTATATTAAATGACGCTAAGAAGATAACACATTTTCACAATATTTATACAACGGGAGAACAAAAGGCGAACTATATAAAAAATAAGTAATTTTATATTTAATCCAGGTATTTTGGCTATTGCTATATAACTAATTTACTTAAAATTAATTAATTTTCATACCGTTTCGCCTTTTGTTCCCCGTTGGCTACTGTCGTAACATGCTATAATGCTCAAATAAGCTGTATAAAGATTGGATATTAGTGTTTTTTAAGTAAATAATAATAATTCCTCAAAAGTGACCTTCAAATGCGTCAGTTTTTGGAGGTCGGGGGATGGACAGATGGAATTTTTATTTTACAACGTTCGATTCCTCTCAAAATTCGGATTAAGCAACAATGTGATGATCTTTTTTATCTTAGTTAACCGTCCTGTTATTCTAGCAGTCCTTGCTTGCAGTACAGGTCTATTTCAGGATCTTTTTAAATATCTGTTTCATCTTAAATTCCGAAATTCATTCAGACTAATTTTTTTGGCATTGTTTGTCATCCGGGTGACCTTAGATAAATAAGTTAGGCATGCGATAGTTCCAGAGTATTCCGGAATTTCGGAGGCAGTAGGGTCATTTTTGTAAATGATTGAAATCCGGTATGAAAATTGGCGGGGTAGACCAAAATTCGTCTGATGTGTATAATAATTTTTGTAGTTTGGTTCTTCAGAGAGAAAATTATTTTCTGCTGATTATACTGTGAATATGTCCTGTGAAAAGCATGCAAAGATTCTACAGATCATTCGGTACCCTCTATATATAGCTAACTACAAATAAAAAATTGTTTTATATTTCTTAGCTGAATAGTCTTAAAAGGCGATTTATTTAAAATTGAGGCAGACATTGGAGCCTTGCTAAAGCAGGACAATTAGCGAAGTTTTCAGAGTTTTTCTCTAGGACATTTCGACCAGAGACTCCTAGGTATTGGACGAAGAAGCTTTGCTGAGTGCGGGTGCCGCCGAAGAAAGAGGGCCTCATAAGCACCT
>JAUYWV010064449.1:0-24310 GCA_032274565.1 Nematoplana nigrocapitula | reverse complement strand
AAAATTTTCTGGGGGGAGGGGGGGGGCGGTTGGTGTCTTACCACAAGTTCTCGCTCTGACGACTGATCCTATCCATATACAAACACCACACCACACCACACACTCCTCGCAAGCTACTGCTCCTGCTACAAAGCCGCGCTGTGCCTCCTCGCTTGCCACTCCTTAGGGATAAAACTGGGTGGAGTGACAGACAGCTCAGCTAAGATTCAGGGTCGTACATCAGCGAGCGAAGGCTTACCAACCGGGTCGATAATCTGATATAGATTTGACAGAGTGGAGAGAGCGTAGAAATAGAAGTAGGAAGGAGGGAGATGGGATAGACGAGGAAGGGAAGGGAATATGGAGCGTGCGCGCACGCCGGCTGCGAATAAGGCAGAACAGAGAGAGGAGCACAAGTGGAAAGCGCGGTGGGGAAGGGGAAACAACAGAGAGGCTAGATAGATAGATAGATAGAGTAGCAGCTATGCAATAGACTCTCCCCTAACTGTAGGAGGAGGGTTGCCGGGATAACCAACCGACTATTATAAATCAATCGTATTCAACCAGCCAGCGAACCAACGGGGGAAGGGAAAGAGAGTAGCGAGACACGGAGCAGGGTCTTAGCTACTCAGTTCATCCACCACCGTTCTTCCTTCCCCATCCTATCCATCCATCGCCGTCGCCCCGAGGCAAGCAGCAGCGAACGCGCCCGCACTCTTCATTTATGCTAAAGCCTATCCGGTCTTTCTTTCCCAGTCTTCTCCACAGAACGACTTTCTTTTCTTCCTTCGCATTTGGCCTCAGAACACACAACACAGAGCAGAGTGAGTTGGGAGAGGGAAGCGAGCGTGGGAGAAAAAGAAAACCCTTCTTCTCCCCACAGAATCCGCGCGCTGACAGAGCGGCACCGGTTCCTCGTCATCAAGCCAGCCAGCGCAGCTTGTTTCGCTGTTTGCCTTTTCCTTCTCCTCGGCGCGCTCCATTGTGAAGTGGAAAGGGATACTGCAGCAAGAAGCGCGCACGCGCAGACAGTCAAAACGACGATCGATAAATCCAATTCCACACACATAACCTCCTCCTTCTTTTTCAGTCTTGTCGCCACACGAAACTTGCATAGCAGGCAGGCAGGCACCCATTTTCCCCCTGCTATCCCTGTGCAGCATCGGGGAAAAGAGACCCCGAAAATATCGCCCCTTATTGACCCATGTCTCTTAAGAAGAGCATATTCAGCAGTAGCAGCGGAATTTTGGTGGTAAGTTGGGTCGCGTTCTGTCGTCGTTGGTAGGCAGGCTAGAGAGACAGATAGGAAAGGCTACAAAACCCGATATTTGTCATATAAAGAGTACACAAGGACAAAGCAAAACGGGCCTCAGAGAGAAATACACTGCAAGCGGAACATAAAAGATCCAAGACACGACAGAAGAACAAGTCGAACAAAACCACCGAAGAACAACCACGATGGGAGAGCAATGGAACAGAGACAGAATAGTAGACAGTGGTTTAAAATTCCATAGTAGCTAGGCATATGCCAAGGAAGCATAACTAAATAGGACGCTAAAATTTTAATCAGAGCGACAGCAGAGCGCGCCCACACTTTCCGCAGTGGATTTACACAGTTGTTATGACAACAAGGAGATGCGGTATATCATCTCGAGTGATCCTTTGAAGTAACTCCGGTGCGCACAGTTGGAGTTGAGTCTGTGAGAATTCGCAAGGCGGAAAAATGTGCACCACATAGAGACCCTGAAAAGAGAGAGAAGAAAGAAATGAGGCAATAGATAAAATCAATACCGCACATAAAGATACACCCATAGCAACAATTGGATACAAGTAGTCGAATCGCGTCAAGCGAGACGACAAAACGAGCTGAATTATGGACAACACCAGAGATTTATTTACGGACGGAATAACAGCAGCGACTGAAAATATCCTGATAAATTTCATATACAGCTTATACATCCTATATAGTACTATGTAATAATATGTATCTCTAACCTCAGAGTTAGAGTTACAATAGAAAAAGCACCAATAAAAGACATCGAATAATTAATGCACTGTGATTAACAGCTGGGATGGGTAACTAATAACTAATATTTGAGTAATTTCTTTATATTGACGTTGAAACTCAAGACAAGTAACAAAACCTGTTTCCTGCTCAGCGTAAAACAACCGAATTTCATTCTTAAGAAATATAAACATGAAATACCTAAACATTAAGGTAAACATACAGTTTTTAATTTAAATCATTTTGAAAGATATGGATTAATTGTTTGCAAACTACAAAAACACAAATTTAGGAATACTATTTTAAGAGTTCCAAGACAATTTTTTCCAGGTTTTCCATATCCGCTGGAACCCTGATAAATAATTAATTTCAAGACTTTCTAAAAACTTTAGAGATTTCTAACCAAATTTCATGGCTTCTCCAGGATGTTGCACCAACCCGGTATATAGTAAAGTGGAGTGACTGGATTATTATCACACTTACTTGTTGATACTCGGGATGATAGACATTGATAATTCCGGCCGCCATTTTCTCTTGCATATACTTGATAAAACTATTTCGCAGTGTCGTACTCATGCGCAAATACTCGACGTCATTGGCCCCAGAGGCTAGAGCCAGACAGACACAGAAGTCGGACTCCTGCTGCATTTTACGCTGCACACCCTCCAGTTGGGCCGCTTCTAAGCGCATCCGTTGGACAATTTTGAGCGGCTGATCCATCGAGTGACCGGCCATACTCATGCACTCCTTGATCAGATCGTTGTTGCCGTGGACGTAGTGCATTTGGACCTGGGCCTCTTCGTTCTTGAGCGACAATCGACCCTTCCACACCAGACGGAAGCACTGAATAACACAAAAAACGACCGGCTGTCAGACATTTCCAGCTAAGCCGACGTGTTTTATTCACAGATAACAACATATCGTGGCCAGGGAATGAACTATATAATTAATTAATTCATAGGTTTTTAAAGCGAAGCCAATCGTCATAAAATTGTTTTTACCTTAAACGCATTGCCGGAGTCTTGATGAAAATAAATAATTAGAAATTTGCTTATTGTTAAGCTATTACCGGTAGTTGGTAAACGGTAAAAGGATTTCAGTCCACTAACCAATAAGATTCTAGAGTCTACACTCAAGACTATTAAATAAAACAACAAAAACGCAACTAGCGATATTTTCTCAAATCAAACGGACAGAGCAGTTTAACGAAATACCAAGGCTTCGCTGGAGGTAGAATCTAGCTAGCTAGTTAGCTGTGCATAGTTTTCGCAACTTTGGAAGGTGGTGATAGAATATCTCTCAAACCACCCAAAGCTCTTGAACTTGTTTGCGTACAAATCGATCACGCGATCCTACACTCTATTAGAGAGTACTGCAACCTGCACAATAACCACACTGAGAGTACGCGGAGGGAGGGTACGCCCCTTTCCGAACATTTGACCAAACAATGCGCCACGTCTGTCTTTATGTATGTATGTAGGTAGGTAGGTAGGGAGGTCAATCGTACATACAGGCACGTATCTAATCTAGTACTGCATGCACACGACTAATAGTGTTTCGCTGTGTCAGAACGTTGTAAATTAGCCTAACTAACTACACCACCCCTCTTATGTGTGGTTGGTCTATAATAATGTACTGAACTAACCATGCAAACCGAACATATTTAACAACTAATCAGAGGTGCGCTGTTTCTCGCAAATCACGTTGAAGGAATAAATGAGGGCATAGTCAGTACGCCGCAGACCACAGATACTCGATTAAACATGCTAACGCAAGTGGTGGTTGTAAAATCCGTAAATTGTTGACATAACGTAAAAACTGAACTCTACTCAGCAAACCATGTTTAAAATAAGCGAATATATCCGCTGTCTTTTTGATATCACCGGTGATACCTAATAAAACGTAATACGAACTCGGTGAACTATTAGCCGATGTGAAGCGTTCAGCTATAAACAGTCCTCTATAGAGAAGGTGTCTCAAAATGGCTAACCAAGCATCGTAATCGCCTCCATATGCAGAAATTGTAGTCGAGAGAGGAATGGAAAGAAAGAAGATAGTGAGAGAACAGCATGGCAGGTCCCAGGGATCACAGTACTCTGTATGGAGGATCTAGACACCTCCGCCACGAGAAGACGGCTGCATAGAGCCACACAGAAAGCATCGTACAATAAGTAGACAAGCCAAAACTTACCTGTCCGAGTAGTTGGGTCATATCGTTGATCAGATCAATTTGGATGAGTGGATTCATCCCAATCGCCGTATTTGGAGTGGCCGTTGGTGGTGGAGCGACAGTGGGCGCGAGTGGTTGCTGACTCCCCGGTCGACCGTCAGGTGTTGCTGCTGATGCGCGTACATCTGCGGGCGTGGACAAACTGGGATACATTCCCTCCGCCAGGAGGCGGACCGGAGTGAAGTCCAGCGGGTTGGTGGGCGGGTGGGTGGCAGCGGCGGCAGCTCCAGGCACCGCGGTAGCAGCAGCGATGCCCGGATAGGCGAGTGCCCCCAGTTGGCGCATGTAGTGATAGTAGATGGAGATCTGATCCGGAGTAGGGGCGTTCACACCGTCGAAAGTTGGTATGAAGGATGCAGCAGCTGGTGTCGGACCGGAGGTGCTGTTGGTGAGGGGAGGCCGGGGCGTGCCGGTGCTACTCGGGGAGGACTGGTCCGGAGTTTTCGGCGTGAACGAATGCGGCCCGGCGGCAGAAGAAGTCCTCGATACCATGGGATTAGATGAGGGCCGGCTCACAAGACTCACAGGGCTGGGCTGCGCGGCATCCGAGCCGGAGAGATTAATTCCCGATTGAATTAGGCTGGCGTTGATAGTGGCCGAGGAGCCCGCAGATACAGCAGCACTGGCAGGTCCACCTCCGGGAGTTCCAACACGCGGTGACAGGGTGTCTACTCCGGCGCCAGTCGGGAGCCCGAAGTGGCCCAGACCCGTGCGAACAGTCAATTGGCCCAGGCCAGGGTTGGGCACACGCTCGATGGGATAGCCGCGCTCCTCCACAGCCTGTACGGACGGATAGGGTTGGCTGTTGTTGACAACACCCAGCTGTACTCCGCTGGTGGTTACGGCGGGCAGAGTTGAGGGCAGATTGACGGCTTGGAATCCGACGGATCCGGGCAGCTGATGCTGGAGTGTAAAGTACAGTAGATACAGTACCTTGTCGAAATTTTTCCAAAAGATACCTTTCTAAATAAATTGTTAGAAAATCAGGATACCAGTGCAGCTTGCTTATGTGGAGACCGTGGCAGAGTAGGTTTAACATCTATTGAACTTATTTCTTTGGTGTGGCTGTGTTTTTCTGTTGGGAAATTTCTGATAAAAGCTTGCCTCGCTTTGCTTACCCCGCGCTGTCGAGATTTCGTAAATGTGGCGTTTTACCCGAAATGAGGAGTTGTTTCCTTTAATTTCGTCGTAATTTACTTTTAATTTCAGCTTTTCTAGGTATCTCTTTTGCTTCTCAGCTGGAGTTAGACGTGGCATTGTACAAACTAAGTTCAACTAACTTGAAAGAAAATAATAACACACGTATATATATATATATATATATATATACGTATTATAGAAATTGAATGTTTAAATCAATAGAGAATTTATAGAGACCATATACTTATCTCAAGTTATTTCGCCGTAGAAATTGAATGTACTGCATAAAATAACTGTCTTATTGATTAAAAATCTGCAATCAAATTATTGTTACTTATGGTAACGGACGTGACTGTACTTTGGCGTTAGTGGTCTACGTAGATATATATGGTTGAAACTATTAAATACATTTCGAAGTATATAATATCATAATGCTATTCCTAGATATTTCACGAAGTAATTCGCTGCATAAAAGTACACTTACTGGTGAAAAACACCTAAACCACATTCTAAAGTAACGGATGTGATGCAAAATTTAATTTTAAATTTTTAAAATAGAAATAGAAACCTATTTTTTGAAACAATTAATTGTATTAGGTCAATAACATCCTTGTACACTGCCCTAACGATACTAAACATCAATAGATCAATAGTTGTGAAATATGACATGTTCTTATTGTCACAATACCTGAAAATAAAATAAATTTTCTAATCCAATTTTGTAGAAATATGATAAGCACGGATGAGTAAATTATAGCAAATACAACACAAGTGATTATCATGATTTTTAAATTTTTGGTCAAATGACTATCCTACTTGCTCTGGCCCTCAGATCGAAACAAGAATTGGCAACCAGCACCTTAGTCAGTGGAAAGCGAAAAGTGCTAAATTATCCACAAAAGTTAAGCTTATGACGATGGCCTTGACTAATCCAGTGCTTTTATACGGTGAGAGATGGACCGTAGACAATAAATAAACAAACATGAGCTTTCCAGATATAAGACCTGGGCATCAAGTGGAAGCAAAGAAAGACAAATTTAATAATGTTTGGAAAAAAATGACGGAAGAAAACCATTGGAAAGAATGACAACAAACATAAGAAGATGAAAACTGAAGTTCGTTGGTCAACAAATTTTGGGCTGATCACATGATAAAAGAGATAATACAGGGATAGTAGAACGAAATCGAAAGAGAGGAAGACCGTGAAGAAACTGGCGGGTTGACAGAAAGAATGGAGCGGATAGTCTAAAATTCCTGCATGACAAGAATGAACAAATGTGAGTGGAGAGTCGGTGTCGATGAATGGGTTCATCTACGACCTATGACGGCTGCCGTTCAAAGTTTAAACAATACACAATTCTGAAAATTTAGCAAAAACAGGATGGTGCGACACCTCATTGGTATAGACCACGAACAGTGCAGATGTTAAACGGTCCCCAGTTGGGACGAAACGGATCGCATTCGTGGTTACTACACTTGCCAACCTCACAGCGTAGGTTTTTGTGGGTCACATAAACGCAGCTCTGGTGTACCCGCAGACGCGAAACGATCTATATTAACGTGAAAATTAGTACTGCGTTCGCATAAATTTACGATGATACCAGTATCCATATTTGAATAATTGAATAATTTTATTCATTTCTTAGAAATAATGAAACATTCAGATCACTTTATTGGTTAATATGTCAAGTAAATTAAAAAAATCTGAGCTTTTATCCAAGTTTCAGCAACAATGGCTAAAATCTATTTGACTTGAAGGAAAACAAAAATATGCAATTCACTGCTTTAGAAAAACTAGCTTTTGGATATTTTTTCTATATTCAAAATGAATAGTTATGTTAAACCAAATTGGCGATAAATGTTACTGTAAACGACAAATTTGTGCTATTTTACAGGATAACAGAAAAAACATCCAATTAACAGTTCCTACAAAAATCGATAAGCAGACACTTACCATGGCCATATGTTGTTGTTGGAGAGAGGCTAGGGCTAGCAGAGCCCTCTGCTCGACCATAGACACTGTAATGAGATTTGTCATCGTCGACCCAGAAGCCTGCTCGGTCGGCCGCGATGCCGCCGGAGGTTCGGCCTGGTGCGGCGAGGTGACCTGCAACATCTCGGGATCATCCTCCCCCCGATTGCGCCATTTTTCCAAATAGGTTTGTACATCGAAGTTGCCCTGACAGACTTCGTCGATGACCACACTGATATTATCAGGTTTGGTTACGGCGGCGGTTATATCAACAGCAGAAGGCGCCGGTGCAGCGACGGCTTCCAGGCTGCTCGTTGTGGGAATAGTTGTTGACACAGTGGCAGCTACAGTAGTCGTCGTTGGCGCCGTCGCAGCTTGCGATGGCAGTGGCGGCGGTTGGCAGGGGGCACCAGGAGGACCTGCCGACGGGTTGGGACGCACTCGATGATGGAGCTCACGATTCATGTTGACCTGAGATGGGGGCGACTCGTCAAAGTTAGGTTCGTAGGGATCCACGGCGGTTGTATTCAGACTATCTTTGATTTTCGGAGATTCATCCATCTCCATACTTGTCTCAGCTCGCAAACTCGAATCCACAGAAGTGTCTGCTCGTTTGCCGTCTTCTACTGTGGAGCCCTCACGATTCTTGCGCAGGACATCGTTGATCACCTCATCCAGAGAAAGCAGTTGGTCGGACTTTTCCGGAGGAGTCTTTGACAGTGAACCGCTCCTCTTGCCCCGAATCCCGATTTTTCGCCTCGGCCGTGCCTCGTCGCTGGTCACAGTAGAAACCTGAGGACTGGGGGGTTGTTTGTGCTCCTGACCCTCGGCGGGAGTGACGGCGCCTGGTGGCAGAATAGGATTTATTCGCAAACTAACTGGTGCTACAGCGACAACCTGTTGGTGAACCTGTGATATCACCTGAGGCGCAATAGCCGCTGGCGTCCCGGGCAGAGGGGAGGGCACGGCAGTCACAGTTGTGAGCATAGTCGCTGGGTTCTTCCCACCTGGAGTCTCTAATTTATTCAGCAGCGGGGGTAAGACCGGAGTACACACATTCACACCAGGAATGGACGGGACAGCCGGAGGTACCAGGGGATTCAAGTCGGAATTTCCACTCATCTTTACAGCACTGCCCAAACCGAGGGACCACATCTGGCTAGGCTGAGGCTGGGCGGGAGGAACATTTGACGACTGTGCGGAAGTTGAAACGGTGGGGGCGGACGGTGTTGAAGTAGAACTTGGCGTGTATTTCTTCTGTCTCTTGAATGTCTTTTCGCGACTGTGCTGATTTTCCTTGTCTTTTTCCTGTTTAACCCTCTCAATAACACTCTGAACATACGAAGTGAAATCGGGCGCGTCGGCTTCCCCACGCATCTTACTTCCAGGTTCTAGACGAGTTGTAGCAGTATTAGAGCTAGTGCTTCCGACGACTGGTTGACCGGAAGAAACTGATACAGGTGGCAAATGGGGTGGTACTTTTGGCGAAACAATATTTGGAGGGAGCATTTGATTTCCTCCCGGCTGTGGAAATGTGGCAGCCACTGTCACAAGACGACTATTATCTGGAATTGACATAGCTGACTTAGCTACTTTGATTTTTGTTTCAGTTGGTGTGGTACTTATTGCATTGCTAACCTTGGGCTTGCTTATTTCAGGTTCAACAATGGCGGGTGGTTTTACCTCAGAAGTAGGCACAGTGACTGAAGAAACACCATCAGATGTACCGTCTTTTTCAGGGAACTGGCACTGCACGACAGGGGTAACAGGCAGGATAGTTTCTTTGACCGGTAATTTAGATTTTATTGCGGTATCCGTACTGTCTATTATGCTGGCCACTGCCAACGACTGTTCAGCCTGATCATCACGTACTTCATCCCTGTTGGTAAGTTCAATATCATCATATATAATCTGTTCTTCCACCACCTGCTCAGTTGATGATTCTTTCAGATCACAAGGAGAATCATAAATAGATTCCAAATGATCAGGTGGTTCGTCGTCGATACTGCGCGGACTCTTCTCCATCAGGTCTTCATCAGATTGTTTTTCCAAACACGGAAGATCTTCCGAAATGGTAATGTCTTCAATCCCCTTCTCGGGACTCTGTTGTCTCCTGTTTGGAGAATTTTTCAGATGACGCGTTTGATCCAGTTCAGCAGCAGACGGAAGAGGACTCGAGGGCAGACTCGACTTCCAGTCCTCCTCCGTTGACTTCAGGCGGCTGCTATTGCATTCACCTTCTGAATTTTCCATTGGTTCTGTCGATGGAGTTGTCTTCGATTCATCTGACGAATGCTCGTCCAAACGTGGCAGACGTCCAAGGGGACTACTTGCGCGGCTAGTGTCCGAAGAAGACTCTCCAAAAACACTATCAACTGTGACTCGGCCTTTTTTATGAGACAATGAATCTAACTTCGTCGTTTTCTTTCTTTCCCTTTCTTCTTTAAACTTTTCCTTCTTGTTCATCGATTTCCTTCCCTCCATTCTCTTTGAAAACGGGTCATCTTTCTTCCGCGAGGACTTCTTCTTCGGTTTTTCACTTTGGTCACTATCAAGACGACTTCGTTTAACAGCTTGATAGTCGGAGTTATTTTCGTCTGATGGTAAGCGTTTACCTAAACGGACTTTACTGGACTTTCCCTTAGACTTCTTGGCCGATTTGTTGGTTTCGTTTGTGAGAGAACTCTTTATGCTTCCTGTTTCCAGGTCGCTATCAGAATCCAGAAAGGATTTTTGCTTCTTGTGTTTGCTCTTTTTCTTCTGCTGCTGTACACTAACTTTCGAATCACCAGACTTACTCGTCGTCTGCCTTTTTATTTCGGCATCTTTGCTCGCTCTTCGTTTGATTTTGTCATACATCGACTCATATGGTGTACTGAAATCTAAGTCGCAGAAGTTTTTCTGTGGTTTCGTTGTAGAAGCAGCGGAACTCTGCGGTTTCCAACTATCTTCACTTTCGAAATCAAATGATTTATTGGAATCTTTCTTCTTTTTATACTCCTTGTTTGTACTTTTGTTTTTGTCACTCTGAAATGTATCTGAATTGTAATGCGAAGAACTGTCTTCCTTGTCGTTCACAATGCTCCTCTGTTTATTCTTGTCACTGTGATGCCTCTTCTTTTCTTTTTTAAATTTCTCATCAAATGTGCAGACACTCACTGGGTTATCATCACGTGCTTCCCTATCACGCTTCTTCTTCTCCTTCTTTTTGCGCTCCTCTTCTCCGAACTTATTGAAAAGATTATCAAAAGGATCATCTACACACAAGTCATTCATAAAATCGGCACTCCTTTCTTTCTTCTTCTTCTTCTTATCAGTCTTTTCATCAATTCTTTTTTGTTTCTTGGCGTCACTCAGTAGAGACACATCTTTCGATGACTGCTTTGACTGATTTGAATCATCAGACGCTCCTTTTTTATTAACTTTATCCTCTTGCTTTTCAGACTTTGTTTTCTTGTGCTTTTTATCTTTGCCTGTATAGATGAAGGATCCTGGACCGAACAAACTATCGTCAAGAGCTGGTTTATTTTCTAGCTTGCTTACCTTTGTTTTCTTAGAATCATCCAAATCAAACGCCTTTCTTTTCACGGGACCATTTGAACTTATCTTACCAACAGGTTGTTTCTTTGAATCTTCAACCGGTGCAGATGACCCCTTGCTAGTGGAAACGGACGGAGAGGTGTGCATTTTTGGTGCGGGATTGGTCTGACCAGGTCGCACAGTGGGACGGGAATGCACACTACCTCCAGCCAAACTGACTCCACTGGGCGACATCAAATTAGCAGAGGACGACGACGCTACCGGTGGATTTGGCGTTTGCAAGCGTGCTGGCGTCCTCGATGGTGGTGCTGACAAAACAGTAGGCTCAGGTCGTCCAAGACTGTTTGGGGGTCTTGAAAAGCCGGCTACGGGATTGACCGCAGGGCTGGAAAGCGGTCTACTGGTACGTTGAAAAGGAGAGGAGTCTGGGAATGGGGAGCTGTTATTGTTGTTGTTGTTACATGGATTAGGAGACGGCAATGACGAGTTATTCGAGATGTCCTTTTTTAATATAGACTTAACTGGATAATCGCTGACCTTTACTTCAGTAGTTGGTGTTATCACAGTAGTACTACCAGAGGAAATTATGGGCTCCATTTTGAAATTAGGACGAATTGTTGGATGAGCAGTCACAGCAGTAGTTAAAACTGCAGGACCATGGGAATTCAATGAATTGCCCACACCATTCAGTAAACCTGTCCGGTAAGGAACAGAAACACTTCCACTGCTGGATAAACTACTGGGAGCGCTGCTATCTCCCGTGGCGACACCGATTGTCAAAGGTTGCACAGACGGAGCAAAGACTGGTTTTCCATGATCACCGCTTCCCAACACAGAATGCTCAAGCCTCGAGGAATCCTGATCGAATGCACTCTTCGAAAGCATGCTTTTCACAAAGGCTGACGTGTCAGTTCGACAGTCTGAAGGTGTCGTTGAGGCAGCTACCGGCGATACAGTGCAGTTTGTAGTCGAAGTAATTCCAGAGGTCGCAGGCACTGAACACAAAATCGGGGAGATTTCAGCCTTTTTTCTAATCTTAAATTTACTGTAATCCACTGTGCAGGGACGAGCTTTTTCTGTTGTTCCCATTTTTGCATCCAAAAGACGTATCCGTTCATCAAGGGATTTGTCTTTTAAAACTGTCTCGTTCTCTGTATCACTTAAATCTGATAAATCATCATCTGCAGTTGCGAGAATGTGTCGTGATGTGGGAGAGGATGTACTGTCACTATCTGGTTTCTCTGTATTCTTCAAATCTGTGGACGTTTCTAGCTTTAAAACCGGATGAACTTTTACAGTCGCATTCTCACTAAACGAAATATTATTGCTTTCAGATGAAGCCGTGGAAGGATTTGAGCTAATGGAAGTATTTCCGGTTTGTGAATGCTGGAAGGACTGATAAAGATGAGATGATAGTCTGGGGTCACGCAGGGCCGATGGGGAAGTGTTCAGACAACCGGGAGGAGCAGTGTGGGGAGGCGGGTTTGAAGGTGGTGGCGACGGCATGAATACAGGGAGGAAATTGTTACTGGATGAGGTCGCTGCAGTGCCAGTAACAGGGGCTGAGGCCGGATTACTCGTAGGAATGTGTAGGGATAAACGATTCTTGTCAGATACATGCAGATTATTGGACAAGCGGGGATGCCTCTGGGAAGTTTCCTCGAATTGTTGCTCTGTAGGTACTAAACCACCGCTGATTTCAGATTTAGTTATTTTTGGCCGGGCCTGTTGAGAAGACGTTGTTTGTCTGTCATCGCTGGCAGGCAAAACATCCTCTGTTACAGATTTGGTACGGTAACAGCGACCTCCACTGCCGGATAAATTTTCCGCTGGCGACAAAGTTGAAACGCTGACGGTTGCAGGCATCAATGGAGTTGCTGCGTTGGTTGATTCTGTCGGCTGTTCTTTCGGACGATTTAGTCGACGCTTGTGAAATGACGTCGATGCCACTGAGGTCTCCGAATCTACCACACCAGTTTCCCACACACGCACAGAGTTGCTATCACAGACAGAAGTTGCAGTAGGAACGGCGGGTTTAGAATTCAACGAAGTGTCTATAGGTTTGCACACTGACTCCACAATCCCATTCGGGGTGCCCGTATGCTCCTTGTCAACACTTGTTTGTGTACTCTGAGGGTTAGCATCGTCGAGCACTGCAGTATTTCGTGATCTGATAATCATGAAAAAAGAAAATAATTAGGCTTATCTAGTTATCGAATATTTTCAAAATCATAAAAATAAATCAATAGCTGAGGATCATATTAGTTATCCTCTGTTGCTAAAAGTTTAGAGATGTAAAATTTACCAATTTATGAACACAGACACTTCTCAAAAAGCAAATGTAGTGTTTTTAAAATGTAGCTCCCGCTATTTGCAGTGACAAATTGTTTTAGGGCAATTTAGTTGAGAAAAGGGAATTTTCAATGACTGTCGAATTATATGCGTTTTATCACATCGACTCACGTCCTTTTCCTACTATAGTTGCCTTTAATATTCTATTACACTTCACCATTACGCTTTCGGTAACCACAGCTTTTGCTTTTTTATGCAACGGAGAAGCTACTATGTTCGTACCGACCTCTCCTTCCGGATACTCACAGCTCTCACAAATTTCAGTTCACAATTGTTCTCAACCGATGTTATTAACTATTTATTTGCTTTTCGCAGGACCCGTGTCTCAAAAGCATTGATATTACATAGTCTCGTGGTTGGTATGTCATCCAGTTAAGTCAGCGCGGTTTGTAGGATCCTTGTCTTGAACGCGATCTGCAAGTTTCCAGAACTATGAAAATTCACTGATCAATGAGATTAATATCTGGAAGGTCGCTAATAAAGAATGCCGACTAGCGTCATTAAGGCAATTTCATTGTTCACAAAACGTAGCTTTAAATTCCAAATGGTCAAAAATACTAAATCTTGCGTATATAAGAACCTGCTCATTCAAGACGTACGAAAAGGTGCATCATACAATATATCTTTCAGAACGGGACGACGTTTCTTGTGTTATCTCCCAGATAAATCGGTTTCTCTGACTAATGATACTACGTGTTGTTAAAAGCTGAATGAATGAAGAAATGTGTCGACTATCTTAGTGGCATAGACTGACCTGCCTGGTTGAAATCCATCAAACTACAGTACTTTTCATTCTGACACGCAACGGTTTGACTTGGATGGATTATTAGGCTATTGTGAAATCATATATCTATCTGCTATGACCTCGCCCCCGACGAGTCTCATTGAATTGCGCTGCCCCCCCCCCACTTCTTCGTCGTCCGCTAGCGCCTTTCCACATCTGACAACGAGGTCTGTCGCCTTGAGGGGTTCCGTCCAGAGCGAGACCGGGGTGAGTCTGAGTGGTGTGTGCGTGTGTGTGTGAGTGAGAAAGAGAGAGAGGCAGAGTGGGATGTTGAGGATGTGTTGTGTGGGGTCAATCTTATGTTTGTATTCCAGGAAGAGGGTTGATTTGTTGTGAAATCACCATAATTGTCATTAGGTACCGTCGTCTATTAGAAAGTTGGCAACCATAACATGCCAATTATGCCTGTTCTCAGCTTTCCGTTTTGCAATCCAGACGCTTTTACTTCCGCTGTATTTCTTGATATAATCTATCCAAGCTTCTCTTTGTCGACCGCTATCCAGTTTCCCCTCTAGAACCAAAGCAGGTAGCTCCCCTGAGGATCCTCTCATAACGTGTCCTACAAACTTCATTTTTATCAGACTTTCAACTAAGTATTTCTTATTTTTCAATTCTTTTCAAGACTCATTATTGTGAAATCAACTAATATTAATTTACAAACGGCTGTACCTTAAGACTAAATTGATTACTGCTATAATCGATTGACACACATTTTAAATAATGTTATTAAATTTAAAACCAACAAATCGCTATAGCGACAAATGTTGTTGGAAAAAATCAGACAATCAAATGAATTAGATGTCGTTTTCTTTAAAAAGATACGAGGCTATAAAATATATGCATAAAAAATCATAAAACTGTTGCCTACAAAAAATAGCTCGATAACAGCAACTTTTAAAACTTGTCTAAATAGACCGACAATTTCTCTCCTGCTTATTAAATTTTATGTTAATATAATTCTGTTAAACAAAATATTAGTAATCACTAGCTACTATACTATTAAGCATTTGGCAAATATAGGCTATGTTGTAGATAGGTAGCCAAAATTCTGAGAAAAAAGGTTAGAATTGACGTATATGGTAAAATATATACTAAAAATCAAATTAAACACAAAAAAATCCCAGATCCCAGGAAGCACAAATTTTGTAACTAAAATTATTTTCAAGGTCCCAAACACCAGTACCGTAGTTCGTATAAAACCTCTGACAAAATTACATTCATACACAAAACTTTTGAACTAAAAAAACGATCGTTTAACAATGTACACTTATGTTTTATACAAAATTGGATAAAAATCTAAAATGAGATTAATCGATCGAAATCCACTAATTAGAACGTCGTACTATTCCATGTAGGGCAGAAGGCGGACGTGTAATTTCGTACGACACAATAAAAAGAAACACTTTAGCAACAATATAATTATACACCATCTCAAACTGCTATAAAGCAGCCTTGTGCAGGTCAAGTCGGGTGTAGTCAAAGTTGATTCCTTACACTCTGAACATCTGAGACCGATACTTGTCAATTTACACAAGGTCAGCAGGCGAGAAAATAGTCACTGTCACAACAAGAAACATGGCGGCTATCTTTCAAATGTCAGCTCTTTTACTCACGTGATATTTTATAATTTCCATTGACCATCAAATAATGCACCGGGTTTAGTTTATCACATGCCTATTTCAGGGTATAATTAAACATTATGATACGCTGTAGAACGCAATTACACTGGGAAGTGCATGCAATAATAAACACAGAGGAAAATTATCCTAGTCTGCACGAGTCAGCTAGTCTTTTCCTACAATATGCGGTTGGGAGGAAACATAAAAGTAAAATTATGTCGGATATTTTGTGATTGCAAAATGTGTTATATGAGTGAACTGTAATTCATTGTAAATGTACCAAATTTTGTGCTAAAATGACTTATCTTTAGAAAAACAAACTAAATACAATGTATTAAATTTCACAGAGGAACACACTAACCAATATATTTTCAGCAAGTCTATCTAATATTTAAGGAAAATTCATGCTAAAAAATAAAAACATTTTAAAGAGCAAGTTTAACTCACTTTGACTTCTCTTTTTCCTGAGTGAGGAAGTCATAGTCAAATACATCCTGCAGTTCGTGCTTCACCCGACGGTTAGGCAGAGAATAATCCTTATTATCCACAGAGTCAGTACAGGCACTTGATTCGGAGTCCGTTTCATGTTCGGTCTTGTCCAACTTCAATAATTCCATCAAGAGAGACTCCCTCTCCTTTTCGAGAATCTGAATACATTCGGACGACGACCTGTCTGGCTTAGTCACTGCGCTGCGATTGGAACGGCTGCGGGACTTTTTGTAGCACACAGGGACGCGATCCTTCGAAGAATCCTCGTCCGTATTCCGCGGAGTGCGACCAGCAGCACGACCGGTACACGCTCGGCCGTCAACACTGTCGTGCTGGTTGCGCCGAGGACTCCGACTGCGACTTGTCTGATGATCGTCCGGGGCGGCGTCTCGCTCCCGGGATTGGAAACTATTGATACTGTATGGGGACTCACTGCGCACACAACTGCCCGAATGGTGGTATATGTCCGGCTTGCGATCACCAGAAGTTATTTTGTGCGACGCTGTGCCAGGCTGGACTTCGTCAAAGTAGCGATTGCGCTTGCCACCGCCGTTGCCCGGGGAGCGGTACTCGGAGTATACATTCCCGGAAGAAGAATACGAAGTCCGGTCACCACGACGCGATTCGCGGAAAGAGTCGGGACGTACATAGATGGGAGGATCTCGTTCATAATCTTCGCGTTGGCGAAGCTCTTCAAAATGCCTTCGACCGCGGTCTCTTTCTTCAACATAGGGCATAGTCTTCCCGTATGTATAACAGTATGCCAGATACATTTTCTCCCTGAAAAAAAAGATTGATGTACGTATTTTGGAGAACAAAATCCGCATAATTATTAAAATACAATACAAGTCATTATCACTGTGATATGCAACGATTTCTTATTATCAATGTGATATAAACCACAACTTTTAACTTAATCGTCATTGTCCAAGTTTCTGATTTAAATAAATGAAAGGTAGAAAAAACTAAACAGCACCATGAAAACACAGTTTCACATTACGTTCCTACTTATTATAAAAGAGATTCGCAATTCTCCGAACTGGAAAACATACAGGATCAGCCGTAGTTACTACGGCGCGCCAGTAGGCTAATGATCCGCGCGCAGCGCGAATCATTAGCCTACTGGCTCGCTTGCCCGCCACATAGTACCTCTGGCGCGCTTGACCGCTATAGTATCTCTGGCGCGCTGTACAGGGCTCCCTATTACTTACACTATATTAAAGATATGACGTTTTACACATAATTTGTGTCAAAGCTCGGCGCGATTTTGTGTTGTGATTCCTTCCTGCGCGTCCCAAGTCTACTACGGCGCGATTTTTGTAGGCAATACTATTTATGTTTTTACAAACGATATGAGAAACTGAAAATTAGAAATAAGATCTGGCGTAGCAGCAATAAATCCATGCAATCATAGTACAAAAAGATCATATATGAGTAATAACCTTCAGTAACATACTGATGAAGCTTTATCGTAACTGATTTGTGGCACGGTGGACAGGAAAAATGTTAATTTTACAATAATTGAAACCGAGGAGAAACTTTTCTGTATTAGCTAATGCGCCGTCCTGCATACCATAAAAGTAACCAATCACATGGTGCACGAATATTACAACTAAAAATGCTTAACAAAATAAACTTTGAAATGTATTCCAAAGAACATCTTAAAAGAATGTACGTATATATAACGATCATTTCAGCTAATGAACTGTGGACTGCTGAAAAATTGAGCCGAATAGAGTTTTCATATTAATATTACTAGCGATGACAAAACACTCAATTCATAAATAAAATAGCCGACAAATTAAATGCTGACAAACTACGCACAGTTTAAGAATTAATTCCATCATTTATCACACTCGGATTGACCATCTTATTGCAATCAATAATTTCTATCAGATAATTTTTAATGAAGAAATCCAGCAGTCGCCATTCAATTGAGATAATTATAGGACCATTAATCGAAGGATAAAATATATAACTGTTATTATGGAATCAATAAACTCGAACTAATCGGACTGACTACCATTTTGGAAAGATATTAATGACGAAAAAATTAAAACGTGAGTGCAAAAGGCACGTTAAATCAGTGTTCGTGAATACTATTTAATATAGAAAAAATATTTCTAAGGTTATAATTATATCCACTATCTGTGCGACGCATCCTATGTCTCGAAAAAGTTGCCTAGACACTGATGCAATTGTATAAAAACGAGTATCGACTTACCGGTAGTCGTCATAATTTCCACTGTTGAAGTTAGAATGACTCCATGCTCGAGAACGAGGCACGGCCGACGTGAAAAGTTCCTGACACTCAGTGTTGGCGTAGTCAATTTGCACTTTTCGACCAGCCAGGGCCCGATTTTTGGTTTCGGCGACAGCCTTTTGTGCTGATTCTGTGTTGTCGAAGAAAACAAGACCGCGCATCAACTTTTTGTCGAGAATAACCTCCACAACCTGACCGAAGCGTTTGAATTGCTTGGTAAGAAAGTTTTCCGTAATAGACGACGCCAAGTTGTCCAGCCATATGCAGCTGGTAGGTTGGCTCTTGCCAAAACCAAGTTTGATAGGTTTCCCGTTGATTTTGATCGTATTCGGACTGTTCAACGCCCGCACAACACTCTTTATATCGGTGTACTGAATAAAAGCGTAGGATGTCCCCAATTGATTTGTTTGAGTTTTGATATCGATGTCCTGAAAGTTTAAAAATAATAATCGATTAACAATATATTGACATTGGCCAACAAAATTGAACTAACTCACAATGATTTCGCCAAATTTTTCAAAGGCCGATTGTAAATCGTTCTGGGTGACGAAATCTGTTTGCAGATTCCCGACAAATAAAGTTTTCGTTGCCTTGGGATGATATTCATCCATCGCGTGTTCCGGTGGACACAAATCTGGATCTTCAATATCTAAAAAGCAGAAAGGGACGAGAGGGACATGCACATTATGTAAACAATTTAATAAACAAATGGGACCAAACTGACATACCATAGCCAGCATGACGTGCAACACAGATAGACACGTTGAAGAACACCTTGTCTTTTGAAGCTTCATAGGCTTTCTCGGCGTCCTCGTGTCTCCTGAAAGTGATTACACAGAATCGGCTGGTCGACTGCGTCTCCACGACCACGGATTGTATCTTCCCATGTTTTTTGTACTCGTGAAAAAGCCCATCACGAATACTCGTATCAGTTGACCTCGCTGGGAGTTGAGTTATTTTGAGGCCACGAAGGCCCCCATTGCAATTGGAATCGGTATCATTGGTGTTTTCTTCATAACCGCGATACCGGTCTGATCTCGATCTAGTGTTCTCAGCTGATCTGTGGCTGAAAGGGGAAGATTAGAGAACAGATGAAAAACTGCTGACGGTGTCTACGTGTACGAGTACCATACTATAAATGTAATTTCTTACCATACAAACAGCTAAGACTTTGTATCGACTTATTTTAAGAGCTTTCCACAGATATTGTCACTGTTAACCCATTAGCGTCCAATAGTCAAAATGATCATTCAATATCAGATTCTGACAGTGTGACAGATTAACAAAAGCAACATGACTTTTGACAGACAAACACTGAACAACCAAGAACACAATCACAACCGTCCAGAGTCCGCCATGGCAGGACCAGAGAAAATCTAACATGCACTACGAGACCAAATTGATCGCTGCCCAGCACACTCATAACTCGCGCACAAAGCAAACACGCACGCAGTTAGGCATTCGTCGTCAGTGAACATACATAGAGACAGAGAGGAAAATGCAGAAGTATCAAAATGTCCGGTGCAAGTGAGGGAGCAGAGACAACAATTAAGACACAAGCAGGTTAACTACCGTATTGACAGACAAACTTAAACCTATATATGTATGCGATATACAAACGGAAAACACTACATCGCTCAACAATGGACCAAAATAATTCAGCTGCAAAAATACCAGCGGAAACACTAAAATTCGCAGTCAAACAAAATCAACTCATGCTTCTCGTCAGGTCTATACCAACTATATCAACAACCCGAATGTTTATTTGAAAATTTTGTTTCATAAATTAATACAGAATTATTAAAACAAAATTACTAATATTCATACAGTACTTACTTAGCACCCCTTCTTCGACGAGTACTACCACCAACCGAAGAAACTTCACTTATTCCACTGGACACACTGGATGACCTAGAGCGACCACGAACACTTCTCTCCCTTTCAGGAGAACGATTTTTTCTCTCTTCATTCCTAAGTAATGTAAAAATCATAATTATACCTACTCAACAGAAATAAAATACAAAAAGTTTACCTTGAACTGGTTGACGACAAAGAAGCAGGGCCGCTTACATCCGAACGCCTGTAGAGAGAAAAGCAAGTAATAAACATCGTTTGATCACCAAAGAGTCCTAATGCGAATAAAACCAGTAGAATGATTTTAAAATTTCGTAAAAAGTCAATAACAAAAATATAAAATAACATACCTGTTAACTTCAGACAATAAATTCAAACTCTGTTGGACACTTTTCTCAGTATTTGGGGCAGGAACTTGAGTTGTCTGCAGTACACCTGTGCGCAGACCGGTCGATTCACAGTATTCCAACTTTATAACAGATGATCCAAGGAAATTGACATTCTCACAGGCTTTCGTCGCAGACTTAACGTCCATGAAAGCAACCACTGCCCCGCGTGCATCACCATTTTCAACAAATCGCACACTCTGTATTTTACCATGACTAAAAGGCAAAATACACAGGCTCTTAACATCATGGTGACTCTACTTTTACAAGTACTGTAAAATAATCGAAAACTTAGCAATACTGCTTAATAAATATACGAACAAAATGAAAACTATACAACTTACCATTCTAAGGCTTTTTGAATATTTTCCTCAATACATTGCGCTGGAAGATTACTAGTCCAAAGATAACGAGTCTCTCTCATGTCTTCGGTAGCATATGAATAACTAATTCCAGCATTGTCCAATATCCAAAAACAGAAAATATCTAGGTTCTCCTAGAATAAAGCGTCAGTGTCGTTAAAAGCACAGTTGAAACGTCTATCGCGTCAGTCGGTTAAAGCTCTATTATCAACGTGGACGCAGTCGTTAGCTGCACTCCGGCGCTTCTAGACGAGAAAATCAATGCTGCTCTCATTCACTGAGAGGGGGTATCACCTTAGCGCCTAGCGTGTCTATCGACCAGCGATGGTTAAACAGAGACAGCGCTACGGCAGTGAAGCGCTGAGTAAGCAATGGTTATAGCGAGACGAAGTGAGGGATGCCAGAATAATCAATCTGGTTGGCTGAAGAAATAGCACTAGTATTCTACAGTTTAACTGTTCTTCGTCAAAACATTAATACTGATCAATATTTTCTTTTAAATTTAAAAATTACTATTGACAACAACTGCAGTTTATTCGCATAGCCGGAATACTGTATATAATGTATGTCTAGAATCAATCAACTGTTTTGCTTAATTTTAATCAGTTGAACGAATGGATTTTGATGAAACTATCGACATATTAAATGCCTAATGAGTGCAATTTGGATAGGCCTCAAAGATTTATTAGGGAAAAATATGAAATATTATTTAGTCTTAATTTTTAAAGTGGAAATGAAAGGTAGAATCATGCATGTAAGAAAAATATAGCATCGTGAGTCAACTAAACATATTTTATTATAACGCAATATGTGAAGAAAGTTAAAAACAGTCAATGCTCTCTTTTGGGGGATGCCACATTTTCATGAGAAGCAGCAAAAATGAGACGAAGGAAGAGGCTGCGACAAGGCATGGCCTGCTTGCTCAAGTCGATAGAAACCCGTGTGAACATACGTTCCTTTTAACTTTCTGTTGCCTTTTCGTGTCCCATGTGCGTTATTACCTCATTCGTTTATTCATTCAATAAAGGAAAATATTCATCACAGTCATATTTAGTATAAGAAAATATGTTCACATATATAACAGCAAAGACGAAGTGCCTTGTCTTGTTAACTCTAAATATTAGAAAAAATAATGGTACTTTTGAACGTATATTTCGTGATCCTTTATAAATATTCATACCATAAATTTTTCTTTCTATTATGATAACTACACGCCTAATTAATTACCAATTTATGTCATCAAAATACAGCAACAAAACAGTTTAATAAATAAAGTCGCGCAACCGATGTGAAATAAAAACGTTATATCTATTCGCCAAATTCTGGCCACCCAATTCCGAAAATTATAAATTGATGGTATTGTAATTCGTCCGTGTAAATAATTCTCGAGTCGTAATTAGAAATCTGAATAAGTAACCATACTACTACCAGTAATGCACTAAAGAAAATCATATATTATCGTCACATGCGTACCATCATACTACAAATAGGCAATGTGCTTTTGTATACTGCCAAAACGTCCTGTTCCCACGATATACTGTATAGCGAGCTCTCCCAATGTCACTGCAGTTGTATGTTTGCATAAACGTTTGTAGCGAATTTCATTTGCTTTACCAAAGCAAAGAGTGTCTGACTTAAACAATTTTCTAAACCAGGAGGCAATTCGTTAGGGTATACGTATAAGCTTTCCCCCGAGATTAAATGTGATAAAATATACTCCAGAAGCTGAAATGGATTATTACAAGCATAACTCGTCGTTCAAAACTTATCTAGACAAAAATGAACTTTAAATTTGTGCTATAATGCCGCGTCTTCCGATTCTAACCGAGGACGTTAATAAACATCCAAATGATTTTATATCATACTCAATAAATTGATTTTATGGACAGATACTTCTGTGAACAAATGAAACAGATACAGAGAAAAAAGACAAATATAAATCGTTTATTATATTTTCAAATAAAAATAAAACATTGTGAAAATCGTATAAACTTATAAATCCTTGAAATCTCTAGATCCTACTATACGAAAGGAACATAAATATGAAAGTATCTATAGCTACCTCTAACTATGCATATGTATAAACTGACGTTATAAATTCCAAGAATAGAATACATGACATCCCAACGGTTCATTGTGCAGGATGGAGTCCAATAGAGCTGCTGCTGTAATTCCCGATCGAGAGAAATAAGAGAAACGAGACATAGAAAGAAGATGCAAGAGTAGAGGAGAGAGAGGAGAGACAGAAAGAGTGAGAAACCGTAGGAGGTTCCAAGGAATGCAGCACTTTGCCTGCCGGAACAGGACAACCCGCCACGAGAAAGCGGCTGCATGGGGGCATCCAAGTGAGCTCGAGCGATTCTGCGAAAATAACTTATGAACCAAAGGAAAAGTTTCAATCTCGGAAGAATGGGAAAAAAACGAACTTTTTTGGGATGCAAAAAATTATTCCAGCGGGGGTGGTACTTGGAGTGAACTAGAGTTAGGGAAATTTCTCTCAGGTGATATTTACAGTGTAGTAGTGATAAAATTCAATAGATTTGTATTTTTACTGGTGATCTAGAATTAGGAAGTAGCATGATTAGATTATTATTATTTTTTATCAAAGTTTGTTAAAAATTAATCAAATTTACCATTTTACTAATGATCTAGAGCTAAGTGGGACAGCAAAATATTTTTCAGGCCGAAGGTGGTGATCTAGTATCATACTGACATTGAAACATATATTGTAAAAAACTATATTCAAGGCATACCTACCATGAGTAATTTCCATTTCATAAGGAATCACACACACACACACACTGTCATGAGGCGCCAAGAAATGACCAAATGGCACAAATATTTCCCAAAACAAAATCTTCATATAACGTGGACGATGTGGAGAAATATAAATCCAGCGCATCCAAAACAAATTTCAAAGAAGAAACACATTTCACTTCCCTGGTACGAATCAAGTTACGCTTGCTTTAAAATATCCAATCATTCCATCTGTGATGGTGTAATATCGTCGAAGAAAAAAATCCATGGCGAATCTGTAACAGGAAAGTAAACATACTTGTGTATTTGTATTTATAGTGTAAACATGTTAGAAACAAAAAATGTATACTGAAAACGGATGCCCTTAATACAACCATCTGATCAGGGATGCATAGTACCAAAGATAATATATACTGACAAGATAGGAAACTCGCATTGAAACACATGTCAAAATTGGACGCTAAGGCCGCATTTTATATTTGTCTTAGACTTGTTAAAGAAGCATGGTATTCTGCGCAGCTTTTAGTTGTAATAACAGCTCTAATCCAAAACAAAATGTAAGAGTCGTAAAATTCGTT
>JAUYWV010064338.1:0-15840 GCA_032274565.1 Nematoplana nigrocapitula | reverse complement strand
GAAGGATAGTAACTGTCCCTTTAGTATAAGTTATAATGAGACGGTAGGTCACTACGAAATCAAGGCGGAGAAGGAGGGCATAGCCCCAAACATTTATATGTATAAAAGGGAAGCGGAACGACTTAAATTCATCTACCCCAGGCCAAGTCTTGTAATTTGACACAATTTAGCGTTTACATTTTTCAAAAAATAAATGTTTCATATTAGTTATTAACACTATATTTTATGATACCTTTATCTATTGGGCTTCTATTTTTAGTAGTTACACGATATTATACCCCTTAAAAACATTTTATTTTTATATTTTTCGTATATACCCCTATAATAATTTTAATTCATGGGTTATATTCCAATGCAAGCTTCAAAACAAATAATATATTATATTACAGCAATAATTTATTAAAATGTTACAAAAATGTTTTAAGATTCCAAATTAACTTAATATCTGCATAAAAATGTACAATATAATATTTTTTCTCCTAAAATATCAGAAAATATAATTATTTAATCATTCTTACATCTTTTAGAATCGTACAAATAAAAGAAAATACTAATTTTGACGTTTATTTGAACTTATATTATGCAGTTATAATATAAAAACGTTATATAAAAAAGAAGACATGGATTCATCAGTTTTAATTACCAAAAAGATACACAGAATTTTTTGTTCAAAACGCGTTACCGGGAGAATTATACAAAATGTTGGGTAAATGCAATGAATGATGTGTAAAAGTTTAAAATCAACTTGATACATCTGATACTTGACATACAAAACTAAAGAACAGATTAAATTGGAGGTAAAATAACAATGTTATTTTTTCAATAATGCTCTAGATCATGATATTTTGAACTGCTAGTCAAGTAGGATTTATTAACAAGTGAATAAATGAGTGTACTTTATACGTATAGTGTAGCATAATACGTATTTATAGTTCTAGTTAATTAGACAATAGAATATATAAAGTATAAGTACTATCGTACCTCGAAAATAACAAATCTGAATGAAACAATTGTAGCGTTACGGGGAGAATTGTTAGCTATCGAAAATAAATACGTTCGACATAATTCCTTTTAATCCCATCAAGTTCTTCATTATTAAATGAAAAATGCCCCCTGTCTGTTATTTTAACGGGATCACTAATTGGCCATACATTCTTGAATGGCTCCAGGGTTTCTTCAGGAGAAGCTGGCCAGACGTAGCTCCCACCATATCCAGCTTTCATGTATTTCACAACTACACCTTCCTCTTCCATCTCAAGGATTTGCGCCATAAACATGTTTACTGGTCCCTTTTTTGTACTAATGGCAACAGCCACGAATTTATTGACCAATAATTGACTCACTTTCGTTGTGGTTTCGACTAAAAATAATTGCTGAGTTAAAGAAAATTACTGTATATAATAAAATTAAAATATGAAGAAATATAGTATAAGTATCTACTATAAGTAATTAAGATGATTACAGAATTTTAAAAGGATACTTGGTCCCGCGCCAACAGTTATATTCTCAGTGGGCAATAATTGACTCTTTTCCATTGTGGTTTCGACTAAAAATGATTGCTGAGTTAAAGAAAAATACTGTTATACACAATAAGATTAAAACATGAATAAATATAATATAAGTACTTCATACCATGATTACATAATTTTAAAAGGATACTTGGTCCAGCGTCAAAAGTCATGTTCTCAGTGGCCACGTCAGGTCTTCTTCCTTGCCCTTTCCTGGAAGCCATGCCTATTTCGCAAGGCACCTTCACATCACAGCAATCTTTTTCTCGACGAATGTGCTCTGTCTTCCAATCATTCACATAGGCTCTGTTGAGACAATCAGTAACGTCATTTTGAATACACGACGAACAATAACAGCTGATGTTACGTGTTTGTATAAATCCATTTGCAACGCCTCTCACACTTCTAAGTTTCATTATTCCTGGCAAAGGCTTTCCAAATGTTTCAGCGTCTGATCTGTTTATATCTTCAGAGCTCAGATAGTAGAATGTTCTTCTGATCATTTTGCGATCTCCTTTATCTTCTGGTTTATATTCCATTGTTCCTTTCACGTATTCATAGTAATTTCGAGGGGATGTCAGGACTAAATCCTGGCGAATAATGCTGTTTGTCAGTGGTGACTTTACATGATCTCCAATCCCATCGCATTTGTTTTTAAAATTCCGCTGTTTCGCCATAGTTGCAAATGAGTTCGCACCCATATTTCTCTTTGAAACTAGCTATGTCCCTAAATGTATGTCGACTCTTAAACTGAGCAGCACAATTATCTGAATACCTATGAACTGTATGCACATTCTTTCTAAGGTATTCTGTCTTCAAATGATTCATTGCAATATAATATTTGTACAGGCCCGCACCATGTGAGAATCGTGCTGTAGGTCTTCTGATATTATGATTACAGCCTCTTCCTCAATTTTCTCGTTGACGTGATGTGTGATGGCTACAGGAAATAAAGACACACCCGAGCTTTTGACATGAGAAGCGATGGTTTCCTCGCTAAATTCCATTGTCACATTCTCCGAAAAATCCATGATCATAATAACATCACTGCTGGGTAGATTGGTTTCTAAATTGTGTAACTGCCGCCATTGCCATCGCATGTTGAAATCGTGAAGCGGGAATACTTTCAAGTCAGTGACAATACATTGAAGCAACTCTTCAACTGATGTGTTCATCACAGCAATTTCATTGTAGCTCCTGGATACAAGTTGATTTGTATGTTTGTCACGCTTTTCACGTTCTACATTGGTCCATTTAGACCAGTTCACTGTTTCTTGGCGAAGATCATGATCCCCCAAAATTTAAACATAATGATCCAATATCTTAGTGGGTCCACATGTTACACAGACGCGATCAATACAATCTCTTTTAGCAAAGTGGCCATCATACTCGCAAACTGTTTTCTCAATATAATCTTCCACTTTGTTAATTTGTAAATGCGGTAGCGAACTTGAAGCACAAAATTTATTCAAGGCTTGCATTTTTCGAGTAATGTTACTGTGGTATACACAGATACATTTTTCCTTTTTAGTTCCAACCTTTGCAGTGACTAAGTATTTCGGTCTCAAGTTTTAAATGAATATGGAAAATCAGCGAATTCTCGTTTAAATTCAACAAACAGATCTCTCATTTTGTGTCGGAGAACACGCTTTGTTACTCGAACACCATTCATTTTTTTGAAACCTCGTTTCATGTTCATTTTACGACTATCAATGATTGTTGAGCCGGGGACCAGCTTCGAATTGATATCACGAGATAAAAACATTTCACTCTTATAGGCCCAGATAACAAATTTCGCTCTTTTGATTTTAGAAACTTCATTACGCTGCCTTTTCATAAATCGCTTTCTCTTGGTTTCGTATTTCGTTTCGCTCATTGTTGTAGCTATCTTACGTTTCCTCTCTGTTTTATTTTCAATATCATGAGTGTTTTGTACATTTTTTCTTTTACGCCATAGCAGAGTTTTCAAAGTATTCGCCTTTTTCCTTAGAGTCTCATTTTCCGTATTTCGGTTTCGCAATGCAAGCATCATATCCTGCCTTTCTTTGCTACGACGACGGTGCTGACTTTTACTAGCTACGCTTGAAGTCGAATGATCCTCTTTTAGAAATTTCCCATATTCAACTGTGACAGTTTTTCTTTTTCTTTCACGCCAGATAGCTTGGACTACCGATTTATATACCGGGTCATTTTCTCTCTTTTCTTTATCCAAAGAAACTATTTTTTTAGACATCCGTTGCGATTCATGCATAATTTTTTTGAATTTTTCGGGATTTTTTTTTCAAGTTTTCCCTATATTTACGTACACGTAATTTCGTTTGTTCACGTTTAAGCTCATCTTTAATAGTGTCTTTTTTTAGAGATAACTTTGTTTTCTTTTTTGGGGGCATTCTGTAAAAACAATAATAGACACATAGATTAAAACGCTGTGCTTAATATTATATACCGTTTTAAAAATGTTTTTTTTTGTATGACTCACGTATAAGCCCCCCCCCCCACCTTTTTGTACATATATATTGGATACTTTATAACTATTCAGGGGCCTGGGAAGCTTTTATAAACTGGGGGGGGGGGGCATACTGAAAGAGGCGCCTTCCTTTAATGGTAGCGTTATAATTACATAGACAAATTAATAACAAGTATGATAGCATCAGTATTATAGCGTAGTGGTAGAGAGCTCGCCTCCGGAGCGTGGGGTCACAAGTTCGAATCCCATAACAGACAAAATGTTTTAAAAAATTTTTTTTCATTAAAATACTTATGATATATATGTATTAATATAAAAGTTAATCCAGTAAAATATTTTAAGAAATTTATTATGTAGTCTTGCTTAAACTACCCGTTCTTTCAATTTTGGAACTATTGCAATATATATTTAAACTATATAAACGTTTTGGAATATATCGTTATAGTTATATTGTCAAAACAAGGGACATAGCAAAACCGAATGGAATGGAAATTGACCTCGTCCAATATATCAATTATAATCTCTAAAATAATAATATATTAGGCGTTTCAAAAACTTACGTTTAAAAACTTCTCGTTTTTGTTACAATTTGAAACAGCGCAATTTTTTATAAATAATATAATTTTAAACAAATGCTAACAAACGCGCTTATTTCTCCGCTTATACGCGGAGAAATACGGTAGTTAAAAAATTCTCCCTGTAACGCTTTCAGTGGGCACTGGTAAAATTATAATTAAATGATGAGTGTTACTATAGTGAAACAATGTTATGGCCTATGCTACTCGCCATGTTGTAGTGTAATAAATATATAAATAATAATTTCATTATTTAAATTATAGATGGTAGCCAAATTAGCGTTACACCTACTCATATAAAGTTATAGTTACGAAATACTGCTCTATTTTTCAAAAAACGTAGTTATATAACCCAACTTTATTGCTTATACCATATATTGAGCACCGTTGCATAGTGTGTAATTGTTTAAAATAATGTCAAAATAATTTGAAAGATTGTGATGGATGCGTTACATAAATGCGTTACGGGGAGAAAATGTAATATTTAACCAATTTGATGGTTTTCTGGTACTGAACTTTCTCAACCAGTATAAATTTAATTCTATACCATTACAATGAATAAAAAGAGTTAAATATAATTCCAACAAATGCATTAAACTTTTATTTTAATAACGTGATTGATGCGTTACAATTAGAATAAAATATCAAAAGTTAAAATTCAAGTGACTTACCTGATTAATAAATCCGACCAGTATAGCATAAACCAAGAAAATATTTGATTTCTGTAAACTTAGTATCTATAATACAATCATTAGACACGAAATTTCAAATTTGGAATGTCCAATCAGCCCAGCACAATATTCGAAAAATAGATATCGATAATTTGGGTATTTTCCATAACAACTACTCACTTCTATATTCTGAACGATATCAAATGAAAATTAATATTTTTCCAGAATGTGCATAGTTATTTTTCAATAATATACTTATTACAACAATAAAATATATATGAAGTATGAACAATAATGAGTTAATATAATTTATAAGTCCAAATTATAATCAACCAAAAATATATATATATATAACAGTAAAAAAGACTATGGGGTTAGTTAGTAAAAACTTAGTAAAAAGTACATAACCTTTTACTCAAAATACTAATTTACATAATTATTTTACGACATATTAATTGTTTCCATGGTTACAATTATGAGAAGTGTTACTAGAAAACAAAATAACATTATATACATAATTTAAATGATAACAGTAAAAATAATAAATATATGTCAAATCACAAGACTTGGCCTACTGACTCTTAACTTACAATTATGTTATTCATGTTATATGTCATGTAGATTTTAATTAAAGGTGAATATTATGTTGCTTTTTTATTTAATATTAGCGGCGGGAATAACGTGAACACCCTGTATAAGATAAAAACATCATAAAACAACTTTGATTGTAATACTGTACAAGGTAAATATCTTGGATTCCCAAAAATTTTATTGCATTACAACTTCCACTCTTCTTCACTGCAATCTATCAATTGTGGAGTAACTTTAAAATTCGACAAAAATATATTAAAACACGTACGTATCTACAGTACAGACGTACACTTTAATGACAGAAAAATCGATATACAGGGTTCGGCAGAACAAGTCCCATTGGTGTAAAGTTAGCGACGTTAGGCAGGAGGTAACGATATCTCCACGGAGCCAATGTTTTCCTGTTTCTTCTTTAATGTCTTTTCTTTGTTTGTTTCTATAAATGTTTTAATGTTTTATTGCCCTTATAATAGATCGATTTCGCTCCTGTGATTATCTAAGAGGAACGGTATAAGAAGATCGACCAAGAACGAATGACATTTGAAGCCAAACAACTGCAGAAATACCGCCGAGAATAACGCGCCGGGTGAATTGAAATTTTATGAATCGACTACAAACGTGTATGGCTAATAGAGGCCATTATTTGGATAATATAATTTTCAAACCAATATAAAAAACTGTATTCCTTCACTGATAACGATATATTAACACAGTGTTTTTTAAACAAAAACATTTACCTTGGCCTTTTTGTTAACCCATAAACTGTGGGATGGTTTTCTACCGAAACCTGTATAATTTGTCTGTTGTGCTCAGTACATGCACTATTTCTATGAACACAGAAAATGGATACAGTTCAGTCTACAGTACATATATGACATGCAGTAGACTAGGTATATAGAAGGTAACATAAACAGCGGCGATACAAAACTGCATTGCAAAAGCACAACTAAAGGGACCGTTAATCTTGTTGTGCTGCTGCGTAAACGAATCATGACAGGCGTTTGTAGAGAAAGCGTCTTCCACTTCATATGGACTACAAACTAACAATGACTACGGAGTGCTAATGCGTTATACGCACCAGCCGTATGACTTTGGATCGATACCATTTTAGTTATGTTAGCATATTTAAACAAGAGTGTTGTAATTTTATTTTCAAGTGCTCACTATTGTTGTCTTCATTTTTACGTTCATTAAGATACTTTTTGGCGAAAGTGTATGGTTGTCGATGCGATTCATACTTTTCGAAAGACGGTTCTTTGGAATCGTAACTGCAACCGGTGACGACGGTTCCAACTTTCCGTAAAAGCTCAATATACGGTTATACGGTTGGTGCGTATAATGCCTTAGCTCTGACCATGGTTCTAATAAAAATCAGAAATGACTCTGATGACATGAGAAAAATGAATTCGACCAATCCACATATTCTGGTCGACTAGTTTCGTGATCATGTTGTTTTGTCAGACATTACAAGGAATATACATGCAAACACTGTGAACAATTACAAATTTTAACGAACAGCATGAAACAAAAAGAAGCCCTGCTATTGGGTTCTACCTTATTTAAGAGAGCGTAAACCTGTTTCTTTATGGTAATATGCCTTGCTTAACAGCCAAGTCAAAGTCACTGGATTAGGAATCGACAATGGTGAAGTGAGATAGCGGTCGAAGAACGTGTTGCATCCTGATCAACGGAAGAACACTTGAACGGATACACGACATCGGTCTTCAGGGGCGTGTGCAGAAAAAATAGCAGGGATGGGTCCGAACTGTAAGTCGAGTTATCCTCCAAATAAAATTTTGAAATTTCAAGTGCGTTTCCTTGCAATTGAGGCATATTACCGGTATATTGATAGGAGTACTTAAAAAACCCACATATATGACAGTTCAATCACTATAGAATTGACAATAATCAACTATTTAACGATGAACGGGAATACGGTTGACTTTGACTTTGTCATTGACAGATTGACCGTTCTATAGACCCTCGTGATCGTCCAAAGTAAGAGAATTGGAATGCCATCACATCAGAAAAAGAAATACTGGGAAAAATGGCAGCAAGTCTATTTGATTATTTGATGTGTGCACGAGTACCTTTTATGGCCTAAGTTAGATAATTTGATTCCTTCACTTGATGTGAACAATTGAAGCATCTTTGCATGTCTATAAAGGGTCTGTCTGTCTGGCTGTCATCGTTTAAACGACGAGGACTTTGAACCATTGGCCAAGTATTGACAAGAGACTTTCGCACAGCTAGGCGAAGATCAGAAGCCGAGGGAAAGTCTCAGCAAGGCATTCCGGATCATAGCAATCAGTGAAGAATTCCCTATCATAGTCCAAGAAATTAAGAAGCCAAATTTCTGCTACTCATTAGTCAGCTGTACATTTGTGTGCAAGATTTTTGGATTCTGTATATTAGCTGAGTGCATATTTTATCGCGTAGTTTTGTATTGGCTTAATGCATATGTATACAGTAAAATCGATCATCTGTACTCTAGGCTTCATTTTCATTTGCGAGCTGGGGCGGGTCTGAGCTCCTCGGACCCACCCCCTGGACACGCCCCTGATTTTTGTAGAAGAAAAATATACCACAGCTACCATGTCTTGAAGGCGAACAGTGCTATTTTGCTACATGCCGAGCGATGCGTCTGAGGCAAGTTTGTTTAAATTTGTAATTGTTAACAAAGTTTGAATGAATTTCTTCGTGTGATGTCTGATGAAGCAAAATGTTTGCGAAATTAGCCAAATACACTGCACATTCTAATCAATTTGTAAAATAATTGAGAAATAACTCCGAATAAAGTTTATCAACCATGTACAGCTTGTGCCGCTGAAACTGTAGCACGTACTGTATATATATAATTTTCCTATAAGTTTATTATATAATTCTATTTTTAGTAAGATGTTAAAATTGTATCATTGATACAACATTGTTTTTTCTATTTGGTTAAATGTAGGTAGTTTGTAGTTATTTTGATTTTTATGTAAGACAAACAGTATTTGTATTTTAATCCGCCCAGTATGAAGATATCAAAGCACATAATTAATCATAGACAAACCGTGTGTCCTAAAACGAACTGCCAACAAACTTTTGTGGTTGGGGGTTTCGTTTTGGGACACCCGGTATAGAATATTTGGTCAATACATTGGGATCGCAATATTTATTATGATTAAAACATTGACAGCTTGCACGTGTGAACCGATGAAAAAAGTTTAAGGGGAATTGGATTATTGTGTACATCGCTAAATTATACGAAATGAGTTTAGTCCCAATGAAACACAACATAGCGTTTATTTTATTAAAAAAAGGACAGTTGTCGCTACAAGCTTATCACGTGATAAAGGATACGTATAGAACGGATATAGCCATTATCAAGCGGTGCAATTTAAGGGCATGTGTTCTCGAATATATTACGTGAACGTGGTGCAAGTTCCGGCCTACTCAACTGTTCACAGTAGACGAATCCGGATTTCCTGAAGATAGTCTACATGAGAATGACCAATGATACAATATAAAAGTCATATACATTGGAAAATTCGTAGAAAAAGAGGAATTTCCTATACCACTGTGAACAAAACCTTCTAATCAGTTGCGTAATTGTTTCCTAACAAGTTACATCTCAGTCGAGCTGCTTGGTCAACTTCTCTGTGAGAATTTAATTAAATGAATTCGGTAAGTACGCTTTAATGAAGTACACAGTAACAACACAGGCAAACATGATCAAAGGACCGGAACAGTTCAAAATCATTTATTTTTTTTATTATTATTATATCTATGAGTCAGACGTTTTTATCGTTTCCCCATCCTCTAAGTGAGTCTCCTCGCTACACATGGCCACGCACATACACACACTCACTCACGAAAGAGGGCTTACAGAAAGGTCCGAAACACCCCAAATTCCATACTGGCAATCCGTGTACAGATGTCATAGACTTCCTCTCGCTGTTGCACCACCTACAGGCTTTTTGATTCACGATCCCGATACGCTGAAAGAACGTACCTGCTTGCATTCTCCTGTTCTAAGATGGACAAGGGTCTGGTCAGCCATGCTCTCTTGTGACCCATACACACGAATCTCTCCGTAAAGTGAGACAATGCAGAGGACCACTTTCTGTAGATGGATTTCTTAAGGAGTACTTTAATATTTGTTAGGTTGTTCAGAAGGGATTCTCGACACCTCCCCAGCTTGGGAAGCGACATTCCTCCAACCACACAGCCCTCGCGACATCGATTCCCCCCAACCATGCCCACCAAACCTTGAACGGTAGACCTGTGTGATTAGCATGACATACTACTATGATAGTAGTTATGCAGAGGTGGACACCAGTATCCACCGCAGAGGGCATTAGCAGTGGGCACAGGAGGGGACGCCGTAAGCTGGACAGCTCCGCTCGACCTGACAGACTTTAGACGGTGCACTACGACGGGTGCTGTCCATGCACCACTTTTTGGACAGCCGCTGAAATTAATCATGCGGTTCCCCGACCACTGCTGTTGTTCTTGTCGTCGTCGTCGTCATCCTTGGGCATCCTCTTCCTTGAGTCTCACTCTCTTCCATCACTCCCAATACACCTTCGCCCCCGCTGGCTTCGCCCACGCGTCCTCAATCTACATCACATCCAGCTCATCCCTCTTCCTCCTCAAAGTGTCGCACTGCCACACATGCGTGCACCATATCTTCTTCCCACTCTCCACACCTCCTGCACTCCCCTTCCACCGCGAGACCAATCCTCTTCCTATACGCTCCCAGCTCCAACGAGTGCCCGCACCTAAACCTCGCCATCTGCTCATCCTCTTCCTGTCCCAACCTATTTCCTCCTTCCAGCACTTCGCCCCTCTCCTCTTGCCGTATACCATCTTCAATTTCTCGTGCTTCCATACCTTCTCTTCCCAGGCCGACACTCTCTTCTTCATCCCGTCGTAGCTGCACACCACTCCCTCTTGGTCTTTCAAATAAGAAGTGTAGCAAGGAAAGTCAGTGGTACAGTACTTCCAACATGAGTACAAATGAGTGCATTGCAGATCCACCGTTAGCCGCCTGAGATGTGTGTGACTGCCGCAGTATAAACAAACCAACTATAGAGCGGGGGCACGAATTATACTCACCGCTCCTTTGAACACCTGGACTCCGTAGTAGGGCCGTCGACGCACTTCGTCAATGAAGTACCACTGGGCGTTCACTCGCGACACCCCGCGCAGATGATAGTAGCCCCACAGGATATCCTCACCGTGCTCCACCGTCTCCAAGTCACCAGAGAGAGACAGGGTGCTCTGTCGAGGAGGGCAAAATCGTAATTATATATAACAGAATGACTTTGGATTTATAGGACATAGTGGATGTGCGGATGAGTGTGTGAGAGATTAAAATATTAACATCATACAATCTGATGGTCAACTCACTTCGTGAATGGGCGGGCGCTCTCTCCAGCGTTCGATCGTCATTTCACAATCGATAAAGTCCCCAAAATCGGCTTAAAGTAAAACAGAAAATAAGTTGTACTAGCAGAGGGCACCCGCGTTGCTGGGCAATAGAATAGGGCACATGCCTAACTTTAACCCTGCCCTAGTCCGGTCCCTCATTTTCGAGGGTGCCCTGCAACTTTTGTTTTATGAAATTTTCTGTGGGAGGCTTCCTTTTGGCCGAAACGGCCATTGCACACCGTTTTTAGCCTCCTTGCGCTTTTATTTTACAAGCATGGACAGTTTCCAGTTTCCCCGGGACGTTGAAAATCAATAAAGTCGATTAAATTATAGCGCCGTAACAAGAGACTAAGTCAATGATTCAAAGAAATATTAAACCGTATATTTATTCGTCGTTTTGGAGGCACCACTGTTCAAAAACGTCTTCTACCGGGTCTACTATATGTATATAGCAGGCCTCCCAGCATTTTGTTAGAAAAAATTTATGACAATATAAAAATTTTATGAGAAAATATTTTCAACCAAATGTCAATAAACATGTTTATTTATAAGTTATAATAAACATTTTTTACAATATACGAAAAGAATATGTATGG
The DNA here is from genome assembly GCA_032274565.1 of Nematoplana nigrocapitula. Taxonomy (NCBI): domain Eukaryota; kingdom Metazoa; phylum Platyhelminthes; order Proseriata; family Nematoplanidae; genus Nematoplana; species Nematoplana nigrocapitula. The sequence continues at coordinate 4,014 of JAUYWV010064338.1, read as the reverse complement.
AATGTCATAGTTAGATAGACTAAATGTACACGTGAAACTTCACTTACAAATATTTCAATTTAATAAACCATTTTTACAATATACAATAAGGATAATATGTCAGTCAGATATATAACACATGTGTAACTTGTAAATATTTTGGTAAGATAATGAATGTAATATAAAATAAATATGCAAAAATAGGTTATCTTTAACAGTAATCAATCCAAGCAAAAAAGATAATTAATCTAGCCAATCTTCTTTCTTTTGCAATCATTAATTTCTTCTTCTAGATGCAATACTTCTTCTTCAAGAGATCGTTTTCTTTTATACCCATCTCTAAAGTTGAATGAACTTTCTGCAATTGCACTCTTGATAATATTGGTTCCTTCAGATTTTTTTAAGTTTGTCATTTGCTGCCGCAATTGACTCTTCTGCAACAGTTATCCCTAGCTTCTTTTGTCAATAACATCTTTAGTAGATTCTTTCACTTCTTGGCTTGTAACTTGTTTCTTCTTCTTTGCCTCTTCTTCTTCAAAATTCCTTTTAGCTTCTCGATCTGCCTGATACTTTTGGTAGCAGGTTTTCACAGAAGTGAGTATTTTTTGTCAGTGGAACATTAAAAAACCCACCTGCATTTATGATACGATCTTTCACAATTCTTAATGCAACCAATGTCTGTGAGTCAAGTGCATTTCCATGAGTAACCAGCATGCCTTTTGGGTGAATTAAGTTTCACAGCACCTTTATTTATTGAGAATCCACATTCTGGAGCTACATCCTTCCAGAGAAAGGAGAGATAGGAAGAGAAAAGGGGGGAGATGGGAGTTGAAGACAGAAAAATAAAAAGGAGAGCGAAGAGACGAAAAATGAAAGGAAAGCGAGAAAGACGTGAGAAAGGAGACAGCGGTAAAGATGGAAAGACAGATTGAAAGAGAAAGGGACGAGAGAGGAGAGAAAAGATAGAGAGAGGGAGAAAAAAAAGAGAAATCGTAAGAGGTCCCAAAAATGCAGCCAAATGCAGATTTAATGGCCACTTTTATCGCATCGGGCGCACACTGCCTTCTCTCCTGTGGCGAGCCTCGGATGCTGCAACTTGCGCTCTGTACTACCAGCGCCTCCTTTCATCGGCAAGAAGTTGCCGGAAAAATTTACTTCCTTGACTTTAGAAGAGACTAAATTAACTGGGAATGTTGGCAAAGCTAAGTGAAGATCATTTCAGCAAAACATGTAAGTCTTTCATCGAACGAAAAAAGAGATCACAAGCGCTTACCTTTTTAATTTGTTCTTGATATGCATAGATGCACATGCCGTAATCCCGATGCAAAATAGAATTCCGAAGGTAATGAGAACCCCGAAGGTAACGGCTTCTATACCTGGAAGTTAATAAAAAATGATGTAAGAAAATTAGTCCCACAAAAGTAGCAAGTTACACAGGGGCATATAGGTATATTGATATGAGTAGAAAGAAACGATTTGGAACAACTATTTTCCCATTCTTGTCTGTGCTTACCCAAAAAAAGAAACACCCGAACCCAAGAATGGGACAGCAAAGACTTGTCACTCACCTGCAGTTTTGAACTCCCCAATAAACTCCTGACTACCGTCTGATCTTCCATCTACCAAACGATATCGCGCGTACATCTTGTAGGAGGACTGTGGTGGCAAGTAGTTCATTTCCAGTTGGATGTGTGAACTGGTGGACTTCACAAAACCTAAAATTGAGAGAGAGAGATCAGATTTTTAGAGTGATAAATAAATTCTGTTTTGTGTGGCAATAGTATGATCGTGGAATATACATAGTAGAAGAATCAACAGCACTATATGTGCTTAGTGATTTAGACATGAAAGTGTTTCTAAGACTTAAGTGAAGTAGTCATCAAGATATTTACAGCGAAAACGGGAGATCATATACGAGTACTGTGTTGGAACTGTGGAGTAACCGTGGCATTTAGAAAAAGAAGAAGCTCCGATTGTCATTGTCTAAGGTACCGGAGAAGGAGGGTATTGAAGGTGTCACCACAGAAGTATTGAACACCTTGATGTATTATTTCACTGCGGAAAATCGAAATCAGTCCAAGAAGTACTGTATATAATGCATACTATTGCATACCTTCAATTTCAACAACAACAGCGTTACTCGCTCTGGCTGTCAGTTGAATACTTATCAGGGGAGAGTTGAGTCTTTCGCATTGCTGGGGAGGTCTAAAGTTGACCATGACTGAGCACACCAACACACTATTACATGAGGGGGAGCCAAGACTGAAGAATGGCTTCAATTCGACAGCTGGAACAACAAAATGACAATAACAAAATTATTAGAGAGATTTAGAGAAAAAGGGAGAGAAAGAAGAGTCAGAGAAGAGGGAGAGACAAGAAAGAACAGTAGAGAGTCAAGAGGGAGAGAGAGCCAAGAAAAAAAGAGAGAGAGAGTCAATAAATACTAGGGGGAGAGACAAGAAAAAAGAGAAAGCTCGTCAGGAGAGAGAGAGCGTGCGCCAGAAGAGTGAGAGTGCGCCAGAAGAGTGAGAGAGCGCGTCAAAAGAATGTAAGAGAGAGAGAGAGACAGAAGAGAAAGAACGCCGGGAGAGAGTGAGCGACAGGAGATAGGAAGATGAGAGAAAATGCGCCAGAAGACTGAGGAAACCTGCGCGCCCAGAGAGAGTCAGGAGGGAGAGTGTGCGCTAGAAGAGCGAGAGAGTGCGCCAGAAGAGTGAGAGAGTGCGCCAGAAGAATGAGAGAGAGAGAGCACGCCAGAAGAGTGAGCGAGCGCGTCAGAAAAATGAGAGAGAGCGCACCAGAAGAGAAAGAACGCCGGGAGAGAGTGAGCGACAGGAGAGAGCGTCCCAGAAGAGTGAGCGAGCGCGTCAGAAGAATGAGCGCACCGGAAGAGAAAGAACGCCGGGAGAGAGTGAGCGACAGGAGAGAGAAAGATCAGAGAAAGCGCGCCAGAAGAGTGAGACAGAGCGCACCAGAAGAGTGAGAGAGAGTGCGTCAGAAGAGTGATAGAGAGCGCACCAGAAGAGCGAGAGTGCGCCAGAAGAGTGAGACAGAGCGCACCAGAAGAGTGAGAGAGAGTGCGCCAGAAGAGTGAGAGACAGCGCACCAGAAGAGTGAGAGAGAGAGAGAGTGCGCCAGAAGAGTGTCAGAGAGAGTGCCAGAAGAGTAAGAACGCCGGGAGAGAGTGAGCGACAGGAGAGAGGAAGATGAGAGAAAGCGCGCCAGAAGAGTGAGAGAGAACGCACCAGAAGAATGAGAGAGAGCGCACCAGAAGAATGAGAGAGAGCGCGCCAGAAGAATGGGAAAGAGCGCGCCAGAAGAGTGAGGGAACCTGCGCGCATAGAGAGAGTCACGAAGGAGAGAGCGCGCGTCAGGAGGGAGTGTGCGCCAGAAGAGTGAGAGAGTGCGTGTCAGGAAGGAGTGTGCGCCAGAAGAGTGAGAGAACACGCGCGCCTAGAAAGAGAGAGCGTCAGGATAGAAAAAGCGCGCGTCATGAGTGATGGAGAGTTGGATAAACCGGAAGGAATAGTGACTAAAGGGTAGTGGAAACGTACTGGTGGACGTATTCGAATATGAGCAGTCGATCCACCTGATGGAACGCGCTCGACCTTCGCGCACGACCACCAGCCCATACTTCACTCCACTAAGATGTGGTGGAGCAACAAGTTGATGCACCAACTGTAACCGGGATCCTTCTTTAGCCTCCCTGCCGTGTCCACCCCGTCTACGATGCACTGGCTTGATCGACAGATTCATCTGCAACAGAGGATAGCATTGGAAACTCAGACAAAGATGGACACGTAAAAACCAAAAACATAGAGATAGACATATTGAGAGAGAGGGATTGTATGAGAGACAGACAGGATGTGACAGAGGAAGAGACAGACTGGGTGTGACAGAGACAGACTGGGTGTGACAGAGAGAGAGAGAGAGAGAGAGAGAGAGAGAGAGAGAGAGAGGGTGTGTGTGTGTGTGTGTGTGTGTGTGTGTGTGTGTGTGTGTGTGTGTGTGTGTGTGTGTGTGTGTGTGTGTGTG
>JAUYWV010064227.1:0-15840 GCA_032274565.1 Nematoplana nigrocapitula | reverse complement strand
TCGAGTCAATGGATACACTCAAACTTATCGGGATAGACTGGAGAGATAGAAGATTTATCCAAGATCTATATATGAATGAAACTGTTACCATCAGGGTGGGAAAAGAAGAATCAGAACCAGCAGCGATTGGACAAAGTTTACGACAAGGATGTCTTCTCTTCCCACTGTTCTCAATATATACGAAAGAATGATGATTGAAGCACTGGATCATATAGAAGAAGGAATAAAAGTAGGGGGTGAACTGATAATTAATATAAGATTCGCAGATGGCCAATAATTGACAGTAGATACAGAAAAGGGACTACAAATAAGATTAGACAACCGGAATATGACAGCTGTCAAATGCAATATATAAAATAAATATAAAGAAAACAAAAATAATGCGATTCTCGAAATCGGAATTAGAACAAGCAAAAAGCTTCAAATACCTATGGGTGCAATTATTACATCGGACGGTAGATGCCATGAGAAAATAGAACAAGAATTGCCATGGCTAAGCAAGCCTTTACTAAACATAAAAACTATGAATAAAATTGTCAAATCAATAATATGGAGTATAGTCATGTATGGATCTAAAACATGTACACTCTAAGAAAGTGATAAGTAGAAAATAGAAGCATTCAAAATGTGGATATGGAGACAAATGCATTTTCAATTATTGATTGCACGCGCCAACGGAACACCCACAAAGCGCTCTGTCCGTCATTAAAAACGCTATGGGAACAACAGGTTTCGTTTTAGTGTATTTTTATACACTTTTTAAGACCGTCAAATCTTTACCTCATTTTATATCTGTTATTGATATCCGTTCTGTAATGTTCCCATGGAAATGATGACGTCATTATATTTGAACATTTTGTTATTATCTGGTTGCATTAGTTATCGGACGCGTTTAATATTTTCGGAAGCTCTCCATGTTTTCACATTCCGAGAATTTAGGGAAACTCTTCATGGTATCCCATTTCGTTTTGTGTTTGTTTGCTATCTCCTCGTAGACCATCAGGCGGGGACAGTTGAACTTTTAGGTACACACTCTTTGAAAGGGCACAATATGCGCTATGCATTCAATAATATTTATCTCTATGTATTGGTCCAATGCTACAATGCTAAATCAGTATGCTACAGAATAAGACACTTAGAGACGAATAAAGAATCTGACAGCTGTTTATACAATATGTTTTGTTAGGTTTATTTGTTTGTTGTCTATTATATTTGTTATGTTGATCAATGGTAGCGAGTATTGCGCTTATTGATGCATGTATGATTTTATCCGTATAAGGTGTGTGTACTACGATAAAAGCAAATACATTCTCGAAATGGTTTCGTTCCTCACTGGGCAACGTTGAGTATATCAGCTAGTAAATAAATAAAGCACTTCAGTAATTTCAACTTAATTTAGATATTTTTTCTAGTGAGAAAAATTCGTAAAGTCCCAAGGAAATGGTAACAGCATTCGATTTGAACATTCTTTGTAAGTGATATTTCTTTTAGTACATTCCAACCTAGCGGACGCATTTAATATTGCAAATATCAATTTTCCGAATTCAGTTTATTTTTAGTAGTACGCGTTAGTAAATGAATACACTTAAACAATCAATGGAATATAAATTACATTCAGTGAGATGAGCATATGAAGATTAACAAAGCAGGAGGATCAGATGGTATACTAACAAAATTAAAAAAGCCAACTATAGGCGTACCAATTAAAAGATTTACAGAAATTTGTAACGATATGTATAAAGGGAGATGGTTAAACGACTTCTACAAAACAACAATAATGCCACTAAAGAAGAAACCTAACGCAAAAGAATCTAGTGATCATCGTACCATCAGTCTAATATCCCACATATAGAAAATAATGTTACGAACCCTGACCAAAAGAATAGAAGCCAAATCAAGATGCTGCATATAGGAGAAAATAAATTTTATTTAATACGTAAATTTTTCTTTGGGTAGTATCTTTCGTACATATATTCATGTATAGTTAGTTTGTTGTACTGTATATTGTAATCATTGTTGAGTTAATTTTCTTTATTATAATCATTGTATTTTGTAATTACATGTATTCAATTACTCCTATTTTTCTTCTGTATTTATTCCTATATTGGTAAAGGTTTATTATATATTCTAACGACAAAAATAATAGAATATAATTAACCTTCACTGATATATGAATAGAAACAGAAGAAAAATATGAATAATTGTAAATATGTAACTACAATATACAATGATTATATAAATAACAAAATTTACTCAACAATGATTACAATATGAAACAAAAAATGTTTACGCTATACTACTTTTAAAGTAGTATAACGTAAACATTTTTTTTTGGTTCTGATTTATTCTGCCCTTAAGGGACCCTGAGAATTTCCGGCGGAACTGCATGGTGGGGGCCCGCTAAGGGCATGCACTTAGGGGACCCTAACTTCATTTATCACCGGGAGATAGGGCAAGGGCGAGCAAACTCCGGCCCGCAAAGGTCTATCGCCTGACCCGCCAACCTGTTCTGCATGAACATTACCATCCGGGACAAGAGATACTGTATATGCCAACAAAACAATTTTTTCATGTTATTTTAGTAAAACTTGTAGGTCTTCGGATCGTAGAATTAGGGAACATAAAAATGATTTTCAAGTCTGTAAAACCTGCAATACTATATTTTTATTCACTCTTCTAGTTCTGGCCAGCACCACGTATCAACTTTGACACATTTGACTTAATTTATCAAACCCCAAACTACAGACATCAGCGAGTATTGATGTCGAGAGTGAGCTCATCCTGGCAAACTTCGACTAATTGTCAATAAACCAGAATTGTGGGTTATATGAGTTTTTTGTATTCACAGATCACAGCATTTGAAGTTAAACCTATACGCGTGTGGAAAACCCAGTTGACTGCTGGTCAGTTTCAGCATTGCTACCTCTGCTGATATTGACTTGTAAGCGTTAATTGTGCTAGTGTCATCACCTCACTGCGGGAAGAATTTTCCTTCAGTCTTTCAGGAATCATTCCACACACACTGCATATATTTCGAGCTGTTCAGTGCCCCTTTTAACTTCTCCCAGATGGAGTTGGTGGAGCTGCAGTGCAATGACAAACTAAAAGCAATGTTCCACAGCTATTCTTTTCTTCCGTTTTCGTGATGTTATCCTCATATCAAAAACATTTCCACAATTTATTGAACACGTTCAGCATATCGTTGATATGTTCGGCGGTATCTACTCTTGCGAACAGCTGTTCTCCAAAATGAAGTACACAATGTTGCGCCTTCGCTGTCAGCTCTTTGACATCCTTCACTTGTCTAACACATGTCAAGCCGCAAGACATCGAATCACTGTTTCATGATTATCTGAACCATCCATATCTCACTGACTTTTACATCTGATGTTATTTTCTTTCACCTATGCTTAATGTATTGCGCGTAAACAAACACAAAATACACTTTTAAGTCACTTTCTTCTAATTTCTCACTCTGACACTAGAGCTATCCCCAAAAGAACTATCCAGCCCGTGATATAAAACGTTTGCCCAACCATGAACTTAATATTAAAGTATAAAGAGAAAGCAAAGGCCAAGAAAAGGCATTCGGGCTTTTAGAGTGGACTATTTTTGTTAACATTCTTATGTATTGATTGTTTTGTGTATTTTCTATGATCATTTTATATTTCACTATTTAATAAATCATGAAAAACTAAATGTCGAATTAGCATCTTTAGTTAGTGCATATGTTTATTAAATGAAAATTATAAATGAGTGTTGCCACAGCTGATCATCTCCATAATATCGCAGGCACGCAAAAATATCACAGATTAATAAAGTATATTTTTTACTGTAACAATTCATTCGTTTCACACAAAAAGTTCGTATAAATAAATTCAATGATTTGTTATTATTTCCCTTAGCTAATATCATATACCTTTTATTTAATAATGTCAAATGAACGAATTTGTTTTTAAATCTACTTCACATATAAATTATAGTTCCTTTATGTTTTGTATAAAACACTGCGTCTATAATTTTGACATCTCTCGGCCATCATAGAAATTGTGTGTTTGAAAGAATTGACTAAGTGTATACTCAAACAAAGACTGAAAACATTTTTAGTTGAAAATTCGTTTTCCGATTGACGCTGTTTTTCTTATTCTGTTTATCTCTGATCATTTGCTGTGATGATTTTATCATAAAGCATATCGCAGTGTTGAGTAAAAATATCGCAGTGCGATATATATCGCAGCTTGTGCCTACACTGCATGAATATGTGGAGTTTAGGGAAATTTATATTTCAGTTGTAACACTGCATTAGCGCCTTTCGATAAAGCTGATAATATTAAATACAATTTACTATAATAATGAAGTCTACTGCAAAATCAATTCAGAACAAATTTAATAAAAAAGTGTAGTAAAGACTTATGGAACCATAGCTAAACATTTCGCAATTATAAAAAGAAAGTCTTCGATTTCCTTCCTTTCAAAATAGGAAAACTATATTGGCTATATAATTACCATGACATCTTACTCGGCGTATGCTCTCGCGTCACGAAACCATTTGTTGGTCAGTGGATTGCAAAATGCAGTAGTTATAGGAAGCAAACTTTTTAATAATTAAACTGAAACATTTTGAATAAATCGACATGTACTTTTATGAAAATTTCAGCTTTTGCATGGGAATGTACATATATTTCATGTAGGCCTGTCATTTAATTTTACACATGTCATGACATTAAAAATATTAACTATAACGCCATTTATGGTAAAACTACTATCCAAAAAATGAATGATCATCATAAAATCACGGATTACGTAAATTTTTTCGAGAATTTGTAACACACGAGGGAGATCCTGTATTTGTTCAAATGGAACAAAAATATAAAAAAGTCATGACCCACTCACGTAAACCCTGGCGAACTGAACACAATTCTTTAGATGAAAACTGCTCACACACACAGTAAAACAGATACTTTATTTACTACGTAGGTATATGTTATTATCTGAATGGTGTTTCCGCTTACAAAAACACAATACTATGCGGATAGTTTGGTTTGAATTATCTATACCAACATCACAGAATCGATGGATGAAAAGTCAAGTGAGGTGTAGGGATATCGTCAATTTGTACAGTGCCCATCGTGATAACTGCGGACATACGTGTACAGTATGCACAGAATGCAGAATATACAATATTTATCTATAACATGGAGGTAAAAACAGGATGTATGAGTATAGTAATGGCTCCGTCGTATACAGGCCACTTATAAAGAATTCCCGATGACGTCAATCTATATATAGCAGCCAAATCAGACTGTAGTGCGTCATAGTTCTATTTATAGCAGCCAATCAGGCTATGACTTTATGGTCACGTGGAAATCCGTGAAAATTCCCTCGGGGGAATCCCCCCCCCCCCGCCTGGGTACTACGGAGCTATTACTACTTGTATGAATGACTTTTCTCGAAATATTTAATAGGATTTATGGACAAAATATAATTACACCAAATTTCCTGACCACCATGAAACCAAGGGTTCATTATAGAGAGGGTGAGATTAATATAGGGAGAGGATCATGGGTATTGAATCGCACCAAACAACGACTATTCACTAGAGGGCAAGACTTTCAGCTAAAACTCTGTACAGACTTCGTGTGTGGAGGATGCTCGATCGCGTGAATGTCACACGGTTGTCGTGATGATCACCATAACAAATGCATATAATCTGTAGCAGTTGGGTCTATTTTTCGTATTGAACACGCCATTGAGCTTTGATTACAAAAATTCCGTTCTGCCCAACTAAAAAAAAGAATCGAGAAACAAATAGTTTCCAGTGATATCTAAATATTAAACAAGAACATGGCCAAAATGGCAAAATACAAAAGAGAAGAACATACTGCCAATCAACAGCGCTTGGTCTGCATAGCTAATCTTAATATAATGTTATCACCCACTCAACAGACATCGCCGCATTTCTAATAGAGTCATTTGCACCTTTCAAAAGAGCCTCTTTCATTTAAACTTAATGGAAAACCTGTCGTTTTCCCGTCATATCTATTATCATTTATGTAGTTGAAACAAAGACAAGCATTCCGGTGTAAAATGGCTTACGTTCCCTGCTGGAGTGAAACTGTTAGTTTATAGTTAACCAATGGCGGCTTGCGTGCTTCCGTCAAAACGAAAATTACATTTGAGAATTTAAGCTCGTCTGTAGAGATTCACTATAGAAAGCCTTAGTTTCCTAATATGGGAAATACCAGAAGCCATCTGACAAGAAAATTTATAAATAGCATCACTTTTCAAACCAAACACGACAGCATTGTTTGGAGTAAATATTAACTAACTTTGACAGTGCAAAAGTAGATACGAACATCAACATTTAGAGAGAAAATGAAACATTTTATACCTAAGAAGCGAGATCTACTAAACGCGCACTTTTGAAGTCACATAAAAGCGAGTCCTGCAACCTATTCACACGAGATTTGAAACACATGTTGTTCGGACAGTTTGGTTGGCATTAGGCCAACATGGTTTACAGGCCAAATTCCCGTTAAAATGAAAATTGCGGCTCATAACACTTAACACATTAGAATATGGTAACCGTAACAAGAATCACAGCTACGGTATACTGTATGGTATATTTGATCTATCCATCTTTGTATATTTTTTCGTTATAAGAAGTCGCAGGAAATTTTGTTATCTAGAACAAATCTATGGGTTTTTAAAATACACTGGTACACCTGCTTTGCTCGTTATTTACTATGAGATTCAAAATAGTATTTAATACTTTTTCGTATCCGCACTGGAAATTGTTGAAAGCCTCGTGGATTAATATTATTCAAACAAAACGTTGTGCTTAACTTATGTAGACATTTAATGAGTTGCCCGATTTTGATGCGATAAGAAATTTTCCTTTGTAACAGGAATTTGGTCTGCGAACCATGCTAGTCGAATACCAAAATGTGCGAACAGCATGTCTGTGTCAAATCGGCCTCAGTCTTATTTTCTAAAAAGTGCACGTTTCCCGTTTCTTCCACCTTCTAATGTCCCTCGTTGAGCCTCCTTTATACAAAATGCGAAATGTGGTTCTCTTATCTTCATATAGTTACAACCACTCGCGTGCTTTTTGCGTACTTGACTGTTACTGTTCCAATCGCATTTGGAATATTTGAAAGTACAGTCCTCACAAAAAACCTCAACTCCGTGACGAACAGTCGTAGATAATCTGAAAATACTTATAAGTCACTTAGTTTGATTGCTATGCGTCAGTCAGACTTGAATTGTGAACTGGATACACAAATAATGTAACTATAGGAGCTTCTCCAACGTTGTAAAACGGAACCAAGAGACACCGCAGAGTGCTACACCTTGTTATTTATCTGCGCTTTAGTTGTTTAATTTTCAGTTATAGCATACTGCTAAACCCTTTGTGGTCAAGTATACCGGATCAGATAAACTGACATTCCAGTCGCGGACTCTCAATAGAGTCAGTCCTGCCCCTCTCTGTTCTCCAACCACACACACACACACACACACACACACACACACACACACACACACACACACACACACACACACACACACACACACACGCACACACGCACACGCGCACACACGCACACACACACACACGCACACACGCACACACGCACGCACGCACGCACACACACACACACACACACACACACGCACGCACGCACACACGCACGCACACACACACACACACACACACGCACGCACGCACGCACGCACGCACACACACGCAGACGCAGACGCAGACGCCAACTAGGGGAGCAAATGGGTACTTTTTATATCATAATCTGACGTATTTATGCAGTTAATTACGATTAATTCTACCCGTAATGCAAAAATTGAGGAGCCTCCTATTTGAAATCAATGACCGATAAACAACTTCCTCAACTGCTATCTTTCAGATAATGTGTTCGCTCTTTCAGTGGATATAAAATTGTGTGAATATATTGAACAAAGCACCGCACGCGCGCGCAAGTTTTAACTTTACCAAGAGAAATGCAAAAGTAATTAAACTAGAGATCTTTCTCAATAAAAAATCATTGAATGATAAACAACTTCCGCAACTGCTATCGTTTAGACAATACTCTCCTCTGTCTTTAGATTTTATATGGTGGAAAATATCAAATACTGTTTTTGTGTGTGCACAATTTGTTGTTTATTTTTATGCTTATTTGGTTAGAAGTCAACTGGCGTGCGTCTATGTCGCTGCTTTTCACTCTGTAAACTGTATTTTTGGCCAGATAACTACATGCTATGTCGTTTCTTGAGTTTTCGTCGAATAGAGCATGTTCATAACTTTCCTATGATACCAAATAGTGTCATATACGCGCACAAGCGCATATTTCGAAATTTAGGATGAGATTAGTAAGAAATGGCACATTACGCATGACAAAATTCAAACGCCTCCCATTAAGAATATACGATCGGTATAAAAAATCAATTTATGAGACACCCGGTACATCTACATGAATTGTACATGAATTTTATACTTTGGTTTGCTACTCGATTGTGTTGATCTCTATTTGTGGATGTTTCTGTTGGTCTTTATGTCTGGACAAGTGTTATAAAATAGCACGATTGTCTTTCAAATGATTCCAGGTATACTGAAAGTACCAGTTGATGACTGGGATCAACATGTGGCACCGTCCCATATTAAGTCCTGTCACGTGGATGAGGTCAACTGTGCCAAGCAAACAAGAGTAGATGAGGTGTTGCTAGGGACCCTAGCCTTCTCGGATCCATTTTCGATCCATTTCCCCTGGTGTAACGGGCTACTTGATAGCGGTTTCCATCTAGTCTTTAGGGGTGTCTCCTTTCGCAAACACTTTCGCCTACTTATGTGTTCTCTTGTAGTCCTGCATGTCCCGGTATCCACTGTCCAAGTGTTATCTGCCAGTGTGCGAAGGTGCTTTCAGAAAGATTGGCAGGTGAGGTAGGCATATATGCGTATGCGGAGGCGGCTCTGTTGTCTCCGCTGATCTGGGCTGAAGTAGCCTTTGTTAGCTATGCAAGTTACGTTGCTATTCCTAGGCATTATCTGCTGATTACTTCAATTAGGGACTCCCTCCAGCTCCTCTCCTCAGCTCACCTGGAGCACCGTGGGAGAGTCACTCTCGGTGACCAGATGTCTGGGATTGTTCCACACCATGGTCCGCACAGAGGCAATATCGCCACGCTCGATTGACAGCCTGAGACTGTTCAGATCGCGTTGGGACACGTTGGGGAAGGGGTCCACATCGCGACGTAGTTTCGGTTTCTGAATCCACATACGCGGGGAGAGACAGGGGGAGCAATGAGAGCGCATCAAGTTATCGAAAGAGAGAGACATGGAAGAGATGCAAATTATTGTGTAAAATTCTGCGGAGATGTAAATTGTTCAGTTACGCAATAGGCCATGTGAACCAAACTGTTAGTAAAAGAATTGGGAGAAAGCTTTTGCAAAACGCCAAGAATGGGTATTTGCACATAGCCAACACCTTTAACTAATGTACATTTACATTCGGTTTCAATTTTTTTTAAAATGCAGGCGCTATTATCGTTTCGCACCTGCGCCCGAATCGAATTCGACGCAGAAATATTGATCTAATTACTGAAAAATATTCACATAAATCGTGAATTAATAATAATAAACGCACCGTCACTGTTTATTCCCTAACTTAACTACATCTTTTATCGAAATTATTTATTAAAATGCTTTTTACCAATCAATGGGCTTACTGAAAGTTTTTTTGGTGGATGAATCCTTGACGAAACTGATGAAAGATGTCAATAAGTAGAACATGTAGAACTAATTCAAGCTGAATATGAACTGGTAGAAGACGAAAAATGATGATAACGATGAGTATACTAAAATGTAATTCGATTTCTCTAGGACAATAACGCTCTTCTTCAAATGCCGACTGTTGATAGTAGTTTGAGCATCATCAACGAGGAAAACAACCCCATCATCTGCTTTACTGACAATATTATTGCCAAATAAAGATTTGAATGTTTTAGAGATAAAATTGACTGCTAAATATACCAGACCTGTTTACACCACATTTTTGAAACGCGTATTGCGTCCGTAATTTTTAAAAGCTGTCCGCAATTTAGCTTATATTTAGAAAAATAAATGTGTTAGAAATTGTAAGTTCACATACTTCATAATAGACACAATTGTACAGTATAGTTAACATGTCACATAAGTTAATGAGTGCTTTACACGAGCAGTACCCGGGGACATCTTCATCGGTACGCAAGAGAAGATGCGTTTCCAGTGGGCTCTGGAATGCGGGATGCATAGGATAGCCAGCACGACGATGGAGAGTTGGTGGAAATCCGGAAGACTCCTGCCTATATTTCAAACCATATCTTGTTCATCCTGTTCCGGGCACACTTGGACACATCCACCATCTGGCAGGTACAGAAGAGTTCCACAATGGCGTCCTCAGTTGCACCTTCAGATAGCATGTTTGGGAATTTTGTGAGGAAGAACCTCAGAACATCTGGATTAATAAACTGCCTTTAATCCTCTAACCTCCCAAGCTCTTAAATTGTCAGTGTGTTTTCTTTTTGGCATTCTTTAATGAATAAAATTGATTATTCTGAAAAATCCGAATTAAGTATGCATTACATTGACGTATGTACATACAGTATGGTAACTCGGCGCGCTGTATGCTTTCGTGTGTCCTACAATTATAAACGGGACGATTTTACTATATTTTGTGCCGTACGCTAGTGCTTTTTCGTGTATTTCTACACAATGACCTGTTTTCTAGTCGCATTTCCTTCTCCTCACAAAATGATTTGACATGCCCTGTACACACGACAAAGTGCAGCTGCGTGTAGCCACACTTGCAATATACACTGTTCGCCCACTATTCCCCCTGTTTGAGAACTCGCTTATCCAGTCATGAAATGTCAGACTGCACTAAGAAAATCAATATCCGTAGTTTTCCTACACATTTCCATAGTCCGTAGAAACTATGGGCAATCCGTAGTTATGAATAGGTCTGATAAACTCAAGGCATTAGAAATACCATTTTTCAGTTTGCTACTTATAGTCAAGTTTTTCGGCCAAAAAGTAATTTCCTGAAGTTTACATTAATTTAGACAGAAGCTATTATTGTTATTATCATCATTATTCCAGCATCAGATAAATATACACGAATAAACGTACCCACATTCTCTTCAATGAAACGGTATACATCACGGCAATTGGTTGATTTGCATCTAATATTACAATTTTTCTTTCGTCTTTTAATAAAAATTGCTGCCGTTTTGAATACTGAGACACGTATTTATCATATTATGTAACTCAAAAATATTGAAACTTTTGCTTAAATGGATTTTATTCATGATTTCAACCAAATGCTTTTTACAATTACCCTTTTCTCAATCTCCTAAAGCAAAACGTCTTCTTTACTAATATAATTTGCATCAAAGCTTCAAAGTTTGCGAGTAAAAACAAGACCTGCTAACTGGTGTAGTGGTAGCGTGATGGACTCCCACGGATATGACTAGTTATGCAGGGAGGTACAATGTAAGACCACCCGGAGTGGTGTACCGACCCCTAGTAAGACTTAAAAAATAAATAATTCTGAACCGCAGAAATGGTCTGACGATACCCGGGGAATCTAATTACATTACTAATTAATAGTAATGTAATTTGATTGATCTCTCTACTAGAAACATCTTGATAAATTTTTCTACTACTTTAAGTAGTATTGTGAAATGTTAGATGTTTGTAGTTGACAGATCCGCTCATCCCTTGGAAAGCGCCCTGTAAAAAAAGCAAGTGCTGAGTTGCTTCATATATGTAGCTTAATAATTCTAGTTTATCAAATTATCAAAAAACATGTCTATATAACAAACTTTAACATGTCAAAAGTGTAATTCTGAGAAGGGATTAACAGCTGAATTGATGCTCCATGTTACAGTCGATTATTCAAATATTGTATATCGTTGTAAATAATTTATTTTCTGAACTATCTTTCGATTGTACCTCAGAAATATTGTACATAATCTTTGAAAAAAAAAAGAGTTAAAATTGAGGTCAATTCAGTCAAGCATTACCTCAAGTACATGCCATTATGCGAAATTTTACTCGAGATGGAATTTTAGATAGGAATACCCAAAGTGGCCAATGCTATTTCACAAAAATTTGTATTTGACGTGAAAATTAATTTTGTCTTTTACTTCATTTAAAATTCAAATTTACCACTACTGACCAACCAATCTGATTGGTCAGTTAATAGCGGTAAATTTGAATTGATGTGCGGATCTGCATTAGCGCCAGATGGGCTATTGCACCAATATTTATTCACAAGCGCTAGCTCGATCGCCAAAAATTCAACAACTACTGCATACTCGCACCAGTACGTAAGTAAGGGTACCAATCGTGAATCAGAAAAATGTCAACTTTAATTTTACATTGAAAATGTTATACTTTCATCTAAAAAACAGAAAAAAATATTTATATTAATTATATATTTTAAAACTAGTAAGTTATTATGCGTTCATTGGGTTAGCATTGCACAAAAGTGATAAAAAATTAAATCTTGTAATCGGATTCAATAAAAGTACGTTACTCTAAATTAGCATGTTCGTCCTATATTGTGATAAGCGCGAGAGAAAAAATGTAAGGACAAAAACTGTCCGTGGTTGAATCTCCCCTGAATTACATAATAGCATGTCCATCAACACATGATCATTTCGCTCAGCTAGTGTGCATTTTAAGAAAAAAACTAAGTAAGGACATCTACTGTACATCGGCACTCCAAACTGATAGATTTACTTTTTTAAGTGTCATACCCCAATTTCTTTATTTACAGTAATAAAAAGTTAGTATGAACACTAAAATTTGACATTTTTCTGAAACACTAATTAGTATACTTCTGCTAGATAGGTACAGATAGTACATGTAATAGGGCGCATTATCCTTCACCGAAGCGAATCGTACCATATGCATTTACCAACACATGCGGTGACTGCACACACAAACATATACACACCACAAACACAACGGCGTCGATTCGGAATGCTGCTATAGCGTTCCATGTCGTCTACGATTGGCACTAGCAATGACCCAGATAACTAGAACAATACGAAATGCATTACTCTTAAAGAAGCGCTCCCTAGGTATGACAGTAACCTTCAAATAAAAGTCAACGATCACGCTAATCTCTTCCGTAAGGAAACTTTTCTCTTCCTCAGCAGATTCCCTTCACACTCCAATATCACCCATCAACAGATCCACATTTCTTTTAGTGAACTACAACTTCCTCGCCTTTGTTCCAATGGTCACTTCAGTTATGTCTTCGTCATGCCCTCCCTCTTCTTTTTGTCCATCCACTGGTGAATCTTCTCCAAGATCTTCCTCACCTTCTCCTGCACTGTCCAGTACTCGCTTCCTCGCCTCAGCGCCCCGACCTCCCAAAGAAAATTGAGAGAGAGAGGAGAGGAAAGAGAAAGTGAGAAAAGAGGATAAATAAAGCGAGATCGATAGAGAGGAGAAATGTAAAAGCTAGGACGGAAAGAGAAATGAAAGAGATAGGACGGAAAGAGAAATGAAAGAGATAGGACGAAAGAGAAATGAAAGAGATAGGTCGGAAAGAGAAATGAAAGAGATCGGACGGAAAGAAAAATGTAAGAGATAGGACGGAAAGAGAGAGAAAAGAGAAGAGGAGATCAGAGAGAGAGAGAGAGAGAGAACCGATAGAAGTGAGAGAACCAATAGCAGTGAAATGAAAGAGATAGGACGGAAAGAGAGAGGGAGGAAAGAGGAGAGAGAGAGAACCGATAAGAGTGAAATGAAAGCGAAAAGAGGGAGAGAAAGAAAAAGCGGAAGAAACCATAGGTTTCATGGAACGCAGCACTGTCTGCGGTAGCAGTACACCCGCCACGAGAAGGCGGCTGCATGGGTGCGTCGCAGTAAGTTTCTAGATTCTCTTTAGCATTTTAGCCGTCAGTCATGATTTTCTGTTAGCAGACTAGTGGAACCAAGTCTGCTTCTGATAGCAGGGAGTCGACATTGTTGGATTTGACACATTATATTCTGAGCCACTTCCAGCAGCTTCCTACTGTATATAGCCCTACACACCCACGTTGTGCCTGCCAACTGACTTTGTCAACATGCTTAGTAAATGTGAGTAGCTTACCCAGGAGTTTAACTTCCTCGTTCTATACACTCCTCCAATGTTCAGCTACGTTTGCGGCTATGTTCACGCTCCAATTAAAGAGAATAAAATGACGTCACACTCGCCAGCGCCAACTGCATATTATATATGATTTCGCACACCAGGGGCTGTCACAAGATCACAATGCCCCTTTGAATGTCCGTTGTCTGCTGCCATCTTAGTACATATTAGAATTTGAGCTCCACGTCGGCAAACAACAAGCCGTACTTATGGTCCTCCATCTGATCTAATTCCAGCGCAAGTTTTCAGTGAGGTTTGCCGTCTAAGATAGTCACTTGGGTCCGCGGAGCAGGGGTTTTTCAATCCTAATTGGTTAGGTGTGATTTTTCCCTGGTTTTCCAACTCATCTATGAGTCCTTCTTTGATCATTCTTTCCAGGAGCTTGGCAATCTAAGATGTTAATGTGACTGGTCTGTGGGTTTCTATCAGACTGATATCCTTACCGAGTTTACGGATAGGCACAACAATACACATCTTCCATTCCGGTGGGATATAGGAGCTTCTGCACATTTTGTATCCTTGAACTGGTCGAGGAAGCACCACTTGGAGGAGGGGGTGAACCCTCTTCTACTTGTCCATCCTGCAAAAAGTCTCTTTAAGATCTCCACCACCTCCTCCTTCCCTGTCCAGCTCTCTCCTACTTGCCTCCTAACTTTATCACTTCGACCGTCAATCTATTATGTCCGAACACCTTTCGCATAGGACAAGTAAATACAATTTTCGTACACCGTGGTAAATAAATAAGTTAAATCTCCCCAATCAAGTCATGCAGGACACCGTAGAACAACACCAGCTGCATTCGCGGAGTAAAATACTAAGAGTCAGCACAACAAGGATCATGTTGAAGAGTTAAAAAGACGCTTTTTTAGCCTACTTACCAGGATACCTGTATCCTTTAAATGCAAACGACACAGACACAGCAATATTAGATTATTAATTATGCCCACCTGAAAAAATTGTATAACTCTGAATGCCATAAGAAAACATTGTAAAGTTTATTAAGTTTGTTTTCGTAATCAGAGTAGACTGAAAAAATGGTTGCACAACTTTAGCCGAACAAATAAAATCGTGTGAAATCATATCGCGAGGACCTGTTATGCAAATACCAAAAAAATCGCAAAAATGATTAAAAGACGAAAGAAGTCGGCGCAGCAAAGGACCTGTTACTAAATGACAATCAAACAACAATCACTGATTTAGAGGAAGATTTTATTATCTTGGATCCACTATCAACTTCTTCTGCTCCGGGCATTTCTCACTCTAGTCTGTGAGGTCACCGGTGCGAGACATCCTTCGCCACATGGCTCTGTCGATTGCGTCTATCCCCCCCCCCCCGCAACTTCCATCGCCTTCATAGCATCTCGGTAACAGTCGCCTCCCCTTCTTTCTCCTCCCGATCTTCCACACGTATTCCTTCTCTCTCCATAGCATATGGCCATACCATCTCAGACATATTCCTCCTCTCTCCGTAGTATATGGCCATACCATCTCAGACGTATTCCTTCTCTCTCCGTAGTATATGGCTATACCATCACAGCCGTATTCCTTCTTTCTCCGTAGCATATGGCCATACCATCTCAGACGGGTCTCTCTCTCAGCTTGTTTTCTGATCACCTCGTTCCTCATTCTATTCCTCTACGTCAGA
>JAUYWV010064116.1:0-15840 GCA_032274565.1 Nematoplana nigrocapitula | reverse complement strand
TCATTTTCCGATTTTGAGATCCGCGTTATTATTATTTTATATATTTATTTTCATATTCTTTTTTGCAGCTGGGCTAATCAGGTTGTCCAATAGTGTTTGTAGTCCCTTTTCTGTATCTGCAGTCAATGAATGATCATCTGCGAATCTTATATCTTTGATGAGGTCACCCCCTATTTGATCCAGTGCTTCAATTATCATTCTTTCTGTATATATTGAGAACAACAGTGGGGAGAGAAGACATTTTTATCCAATAAATGCTGGTTCTGATTTTTCATTTTCTATCCTGATGGTAGCAGTTTGATTCATATATAGATCTGTGATAAATCTTCTATCTCTACAGTCTATCCCGATAAGTTTGAGTGTATCCATTAGGAGTTTCCAGTTGACTCGGTCGAACGCTTTCTCAAAGTCTGTGTCACATACAGTATGTAAATATGATTTTCAAATTCCAGGCTTTTCTCTATAAGTGTTCTTACTAGTTCAATTGCTTTCCTCGTACCACAACCCTTCTTGAAGTCAAATTGATTTTCTCCTGTGTTGTATCTTGATTTGGCTTCTATTCTTCTGGTTAGGATTCCTAACATTACTTTCGATGTGTGGGTTATTAGACTGATGGTCCGATGATCACTACATTCTTTTGCGTTGGGTTTTTTCTTTAGCGGTATCATTGTTGTTTTGTGGAAGTCGTTTAGCCATTAACCCTTCCGTGTAAAATGTCGATTTTGAAGCACATTGCGCTGTTGTTCTGGGTTACGTTTGCCAGGTAACAAATTGTATTTCTCGGAAATGTTTGTTACCGCCTGTTCGAGATACCCTGCGTTTCCAGTAGGTGTGGAGGAAACAACACACAAAGGCATGTCGACTAGATCGTGAGTCAGCTTTGTTTATAAATGATTTGCTGTCAATACTGCTTATCTTGCCTCGAAAACTGCCCACTCGTAATAATTATTAGTCAGGTGATTGTGAAATAGGTCAGTTGGCATCAGGGTATAGTTGTTCAATTTTGATTTATCAGAACCCCAAGGTGACTTGAAAATGGCGTATAGCGCGTTCTATATACTCGGAAGAGAAGAGCAATTGAGTCGCCTACTCGAAAGTACTCGAAAGTAGTGTATGATTACGCGCAGTGTAGAGTAGAGAGGCTTGCGTATATCGGTTACACGAATCGTTATCTACATTTACAAATACAGGAGTACTCATTTGATATCAGTAATATCAAGCAACACATGCTCTCTATCTACAGGTAAAACTGGTGTTATTGATTGTTTTCAAGCTGCCAAGTATAGGACTTACGAATAAAAAGATTATTGATTAGACGCGGAGAAAGCCAGAACTGAACTCGCAAGCCGATTCCATTAAACTAGCGTGGTTGTAACTCAGTAGTCTCGCCCTGCGACCTTGTATGAAAATAATATTTGAAATTTTTTCCAGGTCCTTATGCGTTATTATTTTTTCAATTCCTCCATTTTCTGCGTTATTTCTTTTTTGGCATTTAGGCCAATGCTTGTACGACCTTATACTGTCAGAAGGCAGCAAAAATCAACCTGATCATGCACCAATAGGGACAAGTAGACTATGAACACACTCAAGGCCCTCGTTGATCGAGGCACAATAACGACGCTGCAGTGGATTCCGAGTCACATAGGAATCCCGGGTAACGAAGAGGTGGTCCCTGTCAAGGGTCCGTTGCACCCTTGCCCAATTCAGAACAGGGCACAGTCTGAGCATCAAGGATTATCGGCACAGGTTTGGCCTGGAAGACGACGCGGTGTGAGACCGCTGCGATCTTGGGGCCATCGAGACGAGGGACCATCTTCTCTGCGAGTGTCCGGGGCACATGTCTGCCCGTATTTCCGACCTACAGTAGTTATCGATCGATGACGTTGCTTGCGCTAGAGCGGCGTAAAGTCTTACTATTAATATTGACTCATTTTAAACCAGATCTCATTTGAATATGACCTTCGCAACGCTTATTGTTTTACTGCCTATGTCGTCTCCCTCTGTTCTAATTAATACATATAACGCTATTTATCTACTCTTGTTGACAAACATGTTCGCCTTGGATGCAACTGCGCTTTCCCATTCTCTACTACGCCTTGGTTCAATCGTTAGACCAGTTTTGGTTTGATGTACACAAGCCGACAATCCTACCTACACCAAAGAGATGACGTGAAACAAATGATAGTCATTGCTACTCACTAATTGTGTTCGCAGGCGCTTTTCTCAATGAAACTTTGCGCCTTACAGCGCCGATGTACAATTCACGGATAATTTGCGGGAATTTGTCTATCGTTTACGATTGCACTGCGGGCTACATTGTCATTTGCCTACTGCGATCGCAATTCTGATCATCACTGTCTGTGTGTCCACATTCCTTTCTGTCCAGGTGCAATGGCATTTTTTGGACCACGGTATGATCGTGGCAACCGGGAGGAATGGCAACAACTCGCAACTTCTCTTCAATTCCAATGCCTATAAAATCAGTGCCACCACGGGTAAGTGCCGCAATGTGTGCCACAGGGATGTGTAATAGGACCCCCATGTTGCTGCACGTTTTGTTTGATAGAATGTTCTCGCGCATACTTGGCACATAACAAACTAACGATAATATACGACTGTTGTCGTATATTAGAAATTAACCATTTTGACAGTTTTGCATATAAAAACTTTTGTGTGGTGGCTCGATTTCTCTGAAATTTCGCGTGCATACAGAGCTAGTGAGCCTACAGTTACAGTGTAATTCGCTACTCAAAGCTACGGCAGTTCAAGCATGGACTCAACAATTAGAATTGCCCTCAATAATGCTGTGTTAGGGCCTAAGTCAAAGCTAGTTGAAGGACTGGGCCTACGGACCTAGTATTAATGTCCTGGGCTTACGGAGTCATGGACTATCAGCTATTAAAAAATAAAAGCATTCGACCAACTTTTATTTTCATATGTCTTAGCCAACTTAGAGTTACAAGAGCCGTTGACCTAACTCCGAAAAATATACCCTTGTGGGAATCGCTATAACTATTGAATGGCTGGTCCAATCAGGCCCATCCTTTGTCGTCTAATAGTGGGCACACAGGGCTATCGAATGGTGTAGTCAACATTCAATTCGGTGGAGTAATTTCGGCCTAGTGATGTAAAATGCAAAATTGACACTACGGAAAAAAGCCTCACGAAATCGATTTTTGGCCATCATTGGGCCCAAATTTGACCTTGAAGGAGGCCTTGGTTGGGAAAAGTAACCTTCAGATAAAGTGTAGAACTCGCAGAAACCTTACCTTTGAGATAGGTTTCATTCATATGGCTTCAGTAGTTTTCATTTTATATCGCTCCAAAGTCGCAAAATATTTTTTTCTGCCAAAAATTACGTGAGCCTTTTTTCCCTAAGTTGCACGGCCATCATTTTGACCTTCAAGATAACCGGGGTCAAAAAGGTTGTTTTTATATAAAATGGCCTCCTCGGACAGACCTATAGAATGAGCTAATCAGATTTGTAATCGGGTCTCCGGAAGTACTACTATTCATATTGACCTGAACCGTGAGCCTTTTTTCCTTTTCGTGGAAAAACGGTTCACGTGGAAATTCCTCACACTGACTACGATTTTTGAACAAGTCGTAACTTTTCCCCCCTACTATGGATCATCGAAATGTTTGCTGATCCATCCGGTACTTTGAGCAGCTCTATCATGTCCTAAAATATGAAAGACCTGGCTGGGCCAGTTTCCGAGATAGGGCCGCTCAAAGTCTGGTCACCGTTTCTGATTTGAGATGACATTAAAATAGCTGCCGCCTAGTGTTTCATTCGTTTAAGTTTTTTTAGTTGCCATTATTTATATCCTAGTTTAAGTGGACGCGTTGGCCAGTTTGTCCCTGTCTTTACATCCTCCCTCACTAATTCACTGATATCACTGATTCACTGACGCCAATCCTTTTGGCTCTTGAGTTTCTTTTCAATAGTTCGAGTAAAACAGTCCAACTCTCACAGCGTGACCAAGTTCTCATCATTCTCATCTTGTTCTTCATCGCTTAATCGGAATTCTTTTCTATTTCCACAGAGTATCGAGCTTACCAATGACACTGCGGAATTCTGGTCCGCACCACTGCCTCTGACTTTGAATTGTCAGTGATTACTGCTCTAAGATATTTGAACTTTCCAAAATAAGGTTCCTACAGTGTTCCACCTGTCCTAGACCCATATGCCATAACTTTGTTCTTTTCATCTCCATTCTGAACCTCTTTGCTGTCTTGAAAAGTGGCAGTGCGTTGTGCGAGGGTTTCGCAGTCGTGTTCGCTGGATTTTGCCGCGCAGTCGTGTTTGTTTCTCCAATAGGCAGAGCTGCTGGAAGAGAGTGCGACTATTGATGTTTATTAAGCTTCGTCAAACTGACAAATGACAATAGTGAACCTATAGGTGGTACGAATATCGCTGTTTAGGCCCTCTAGAAGTGTCAATAGTTCTCATTGTAAGCATTTCAAACTGGTTTCGAATGAACTCCGGTCATGTTGCACCACAGCCAGAGATAATACGGCGATAAGATTAGAGGGCTCATACAAGTAGTGCACACTACTTAACAATGGTTTGCTCGCACACTTGGATCAACGCACTTTATCTGCGTGCTCTGCGGTGATTAACTACTGCGTCCAGTGAAAAATCGATAATTGGAATAATGGCGAGTTGGTCACGAGGAGGCATGTGTGTTTTTGTTTGGTAATTTTGGTTCTTTCAACCTTATGGAAATTCAAGGGTCTCTTACAATTACAAGGGGCGTTTGGCAAATTACAAATTGCATCCTTTTAGTAATGATTTATTATGGTGTCCCTCGTGTTAGAAATGTATAATTTTTATTGAATAGACAAAAGGGACTAGCCCCAATATGGTTTTAATCGTTAAACATTCTCCGGCAGAAAAATCTCCCACACTTTACGGGTTAACAAAAAAAGACCAAGGAAAATGGTATTCAAAAAGTATAAAAAAATGTGTGTGATATGACCACGGGATACATTTTGTTTTAATTTTGGTTTTTGGTAATCATGATGTCATCGAAATGGCGGCCTCCATTCGCGATGCACGTTGGTAGTAAAAAATGAGAAACATTAAAGAAACAAAAACGATAAGACATGAACTCTATAATGGCCCTGGGAAATATTGGAGATTTTTCTGCCGGACCCTGTTCTGTTAGGTTATTATTGAAAATTCCGCATTTTTTGTTTGTTTTTCCTAATTTGCATAAAAGTCGACCATTTTCTGTGAATAACGTTTTTGCTTTTTTCCGCGCGTTATAATTTTCATAATATCGAGTGGCTGCACTGCCGGGTGCAGTCCATACCCTGACCTCCAAAACCGACCATTGTTGAAGGCCACCTTTTGGGTAATCAAAAAGCGAAATGTTTGAGGAAAGTATATGTTTTGGTAGTACCGCTTTTTTCAATTAAATTGCACTACGGTAGTATCCTTCTCACTCTAATAAATAAATAAATTTTTGTATTTAGCTCATTTTTCATATTGTTCCGCATTTTGAAATATGTGTAGCATTTATTTTAGTAGATATTATTGGTCACATATCTGCCATGTGAACACACCGTCATCTAAGATGGTAAAAACAGCAGTATCAATATATTGAGTTGTTGTAGATGTATTAATTGGCAGCGTACATTTTACTGTAAAATCAGGGAATAATTTAAGGAATTTGATTCTGAAAAAGCGGGGGAACCCTGCATATTGGTGTAATTTAAATGAAAAAGCGATTCTATCAAAGCGTTTGAGTAAAATGCACCTTCCGGAAATATATTTCGCATTTTTGTTCTTCTCAAAAGTGGTCTTTAAAATGGTCAGTTTTGATGGTCAGAGGGTGGACTCGATGGAATTCTATTTGGCACCATTCGATTCCTCTTAAAATTGTGATTAAGGAGCAATGTGATTTATATTTTTATTGTATAGGTAAATATTCAGTCTCTTCGCTAAACTACTACTAAAAGTGTAGTTGACCGTCCTGATATTTTAACAGTCCTTGGGTTTTAACCAGCTTTCATTTCATTTGTTTCAATCTGAAAATATTATTTGAAGACACGATCAGTGCATTATTGATAATTCCTATCAGTTTCTGTACAAAGATGAGGGGCGTTGCTTTTTCTTCGAATAATTCATTCACTTCGACCGTCTCATTGAACTCCCTCACCGGGATCACTTCCATCTTTTTACTTCATTGTATATCTTTCTGGCACTTTCTCTCTCATTTCTCCCAACTTTCCACAACCATTTCCCCTTTCTTCCTCCCCGCCCTTTTCATTCCTTCTCCAATCGGGGGCTTCCATATGCAGTAGTACTGTCGAGATATACTGTAAGTCCAAAACCGGAAACCTCTGACCTTTCCCCATGTTTCCTCTACTGGACCACCGTTCAGGCGCCAATAGGACGGGAGTCTACACTCTGTCGGTGGTCAACGGCAAACTCACCTTTGGGGTTTATCGGTGCCAGACGGACGACGGCTCAAAGCTGGACTACGTTGTCGTACTGAACCATTACAGTGTGGACAACATTGTCAAACCGTTCAATGCGACTGGTGAGTGGATTTATCCCTTTGCTTGCTGTGTGGTGGAGGTGCCACTATCAGACGGTAGAGACAAAAGCGAGAAGGGGACAAAGGTACATTCGCGGGCGATCTGGTCAACTGTATCATTGCCAGGGATATAATATGTAGAATATTATCAATCAATAAAATTAATACATTGCAACAAGTGAACGATGGTATGAAAGAAAAACTGTTTATTTTTACAAAATATTACATATAAGCCAAACTGTTACCAATCAATATAATAAAAAATATAAGTGTTACAGACCTAAATATAATTTTATAAGAGATAATTTTTTGTATAAATTTTTAAATAAAAAGGGCAGAAAAAATAAAATTATGATATTCTATAAAACATTGGTGCTAAAGACCAAAAATCAATTAATAATTTTTTGGTAGCTTTGAAACACGGATTATTTGGAAAAGATTATATATTATGACAATTATGGTATTTTATAAAATAGGTAGGTAATAAGATCAGGAATGTTAACTAAATTAACAAATCAATAAAAATATATATTTAAAAAATAGAAGTTGAAAAATAACCTAATTTTATTATTTAGGGAATTGATGTAATAGAAGAAAATAAATTTATTAACAAAAAATATAACAGTGAATATTTTTTTTGGATTACAAAATTAATAAAAACGTAAAATTAATAAATAATTCTTTAATTACTATATAAAAACCTATAGATAAATTAAGAAAAATTTGTTATCATTAAAATTAAATTCATGAAAAAGTTCATCGAATTTATATTAAACATACAGGTCTATCTATCTATATGGTACAATTGATGAAAGTGATTTTTAGAAAAATAGCAATTATTAAATTTCTATAAAGCTTAACATATATATTTGTATGTTTTAAGTTTTAATTATTTGTAGTCTATATTTTTAATCTTCAATAAAATTGACAACGAAATGAACGTATACTGTGTGTGCATCATACATGTCATTTGTATAACACTTCATTTTATATCATGGCCGCTAGAAGCATATGCAATAAAAAAGTTATTGTATCAAGCTAGCTGAATTTGTCTATCATTTTATGGATAGTCTCAGTTTAATTAATCAATTGACATATTTCTCTTTTAACCAATATTTAATGACTACCTATTATATTAAAACATATACTATAATCAGTAGTAAAATACATAAAACAATAGGTCTTTCAAATGAAATGATATCGTAGAATTCTCTGAACCATAGGTGCTGTTTGAACTAAATGCTGCACACTATTTAGGCATTACCCACCCGCTAATAAAGCACTAGCTGGTGCCGTCAATTCAACTTAATGTTTATTCTAGGTAAACAAAATACTTATACAAAGTCTATTTCTACTCACTGCGAGATTGACAGCAACGCGTCATAGGCTGAATCTGTATAAAAAAAAATCAGCTGTTAATTTCTTTGTCCATTTTTTTATTTTGATCGGGAAACGCCGTAGACAAAGACTTTTCCATCTGGGAAATACAGCTGGTTTCCATTCGATCGGCTGTGTGTCCAAGTCTCCTCACTTAGATTCTGTCTGTCTGTCTGTCTGTGTGTAATCAGCGTGCTGCCTGACGAAGAAAGTGGCCTCTGCGTGCCTTCCTGTCTGCGATCCGTCGCGCTACGACTTGACCACTTTCTCCCTGGCACCTTGCGTCAGCCATGTGGCCAACATCCACGCGTGTAACAAGAACTTCCGAAACAGCGCCCGCTGCTGCGCCCGTCGCGGTCTACCCACCGACTGTCTCGACCTCTGTATGGACCGCCCGGTCCAACTTGCCCAGCTCATGAAGTGCAGCGCCTACAAGGAAGTTCTCTTTCTTTGCAGCGGGGAAGCTCAGTGTAAGCGTCAGCCACCACCACAGTCATAGGGCATTTCCCATTATTGATTAATTTGTTAACTAATGAATCTAGATTTACAAGCAGACTTGAAAATTGAATTACACTCCAATTACAAAGAGTTGACATACAGTGATTGCGCACTACCCGTCATGAAACAAGCGATGCACGAATGTCTCAAGCCCGCGGCAATGAAACACCCGCGCAGCGCGCTGCTCGTCATCAGACAGACTATGCGATTGATAGCCACAGGTTCCGTTTTGAGGACACTTTTTTAGAACTCTCCCAAATCTGTACGTCACTTTTTACAGTCTGTTATTGATATGCGATATGTAATGCTTTCATGGTATTCTGAGCTAGCGGACACGTTTAACATTACCTGGATGAGTTTTTCCCCTCTTATCTTCCACCTACCACTGTGTCACAGTCTGAGTATTGTTGAAGGACGACTGACTGAAAGAGGAATTTTCGAGTTAAATGAATGCATTGGTGGCACTGTCTTTGACTTGGCTTGCTTCTTCGTTGGCGTACAGCATTGTGCAAATACTACTTCAGTATGGAGTGGTGTGCGCCTATTGTTTCCAACTAACTCAACTGAGCTGGAGCGCTCACTCTGTCGCAGTCGTACTCTGTGAAAGATTTGCCTCACGCTACACTTCTTCTATGTGCTTTGATTGTCCTGCGTGGTTCTTTTGTGTAACCGCAGCACAGCGCACCTGTCGACCACCAATCCTCCTCTCGTTTAATGAACAGATTTTCTTAATAGCAGCACTGCACAAACTTTAGTGTACTTTACACAACTGCAACAATCAACGGATAAGAGTGCAGTTGTGCGGCTTCATATACTGAAAACTGAAGTTATTTATCCGTTACTTTTTCCCTTACAGAATTCACCTACGTGCTGACCCGTCATCGAAAATGGGAATTAAACACGTCCGCTAACTCGGTATCAATGGGACCAAAGAAATATCACTTGCTACAAATGTTCCAATCGAATGCTGTCACCATTTTCACGAAAGCGTTAAAGATCACTTGTTAATAACAGGTCTTAGAAGTGTCTAAAACGACCCTTAATACGGACTCCCATAGCGTTTGTTTAAAAACGGGCAGTGCGGTGTGCGAGGGTTTCGCAGTCGCATTAGCGGCATTTTGTTGGTAATTAAAATCACCATGCTAACTTTATAATTTTTCATGTAATTCAATTTCAAGTTCTGCTTGTTGGGGTTGTTTCTACCGGCCGTTGAATTCTGGGGGCCGCCCGAGCATCCCAACCGCGAGGAGATAGTCCCTGACCCGAAGGGGGCTACTCTGCAGAAGCGCCAGGCTGGGGTCCTGGCCGAGGTGAGTGGATCTTGGTCCGGCTAAGGCACGGCAGTCCAGGAGGACGTGCTGGATGGTGTCGCCTCCGCTTGACACCGAGGGCACAAGCTGTCACGCTCGGGGTGGATCCGTGCGAGGTAGGCAGTCGAGAGGGATGAGTGGCCTAGTCGCAATTGGTGGAGGCCGAGACACACCTGGAGTGTTCATGGTCTTCCCTCCTTCCGAACAGAGTTGATGATGGGTGGTGTGTGGATCTTGCCGATACGCAACCTCGAAGGTGGATTGGGTGTGGTTGCGACAATTTGCATTCACAGAGGTCAGGTTCACCGGGAATAGTAGTTGGTCACCTTGGGCGGCAGCCTTAGCCAGGGCATCGGTGTTTTCATTGTCCCGGATGCCATAGTGACAAGGGGATCATCTAGTGTTCGGCATTCTTGACATGGCCACACCTCATGACATCCACAATCTCCACAGTCTTCTATCTGACATTTTTGCCTTCATACTCCTAGTAGGAGGCATTTGTTAGTTCTGCCTAAAATCTCTATTCATGACCTTCTTTGAACTCTTCGTCCTTCCATTGGTCTACCTACAAAACTATTCGACAAAATAAGCCGAACCACTACCATTGAGCATATATTACACCTAAAGGCTTGCTTCAGTTACGATTAAATGCAGACAGAATTAGAAACTTTCGATTGGAATAACTACAGTTACTGTAGTGGTGTGTGAATTCAGTCATAGAAATCGCTGCAAGTAGTACGAAAGAGTCCTACTATATTTGCATCCTGTAATTCATGCCCAACAAAAGTAGGGGTATTTTCCGAATGCCAACTTACCGTTCTACAGTATATGCATATAACTTGACCATTCATAATGCGCATAATGGACACTGTCTATAATATCAAGCGATACTATTTTCTAAATTGATCAAAATGAATTATAACCAGCATAGTAACAATAGAAAAAGATTCTCTTGGAATCATTCAGGTTTAGATATTTCGCACCCAATGGGACCCAAATGGTAATAGTCGTGTTCCTCGCGCTGTTCATTCTTTCTCTCCATTTTTTGATGTTATCGATCCATTCCAATCTTCTCCGTCTTCTCCCCCCACTCTATCCAAAACCAAGCAGTCACCTCTTCTCTTAAAATCAAACTTCTCCAACAAGCCTTCCTCTTTTGGGACTCGTATACCGGGTGAGTCAAAAATTGTGCTCCAAACTAAACCACTGTAACTTTTGAAGCACTCTGTGTAAAATAATCCGGGTTGTTTCATTTCATAGGTAACACTTGTAAGTTTTATTGATGCGATTTTCAAAATAAGAAAATTAAAATTCCAAATATAGTGAACTATTATTCGAAATTCAAAAAATAGTAAATGCAAACACGCTAATTATTATATGGACAATGTACCCTAGTAAAATGTAAGTCAAACAGGTGATGCATGCAGTGTAGGTAGAGGATATCAACGTTGTATGAGCTGTTTACCATTAACAGCCAAGCAATGCTCGACGCGATCCCAAAAAGAGTTGACAGCATTTGCAACTGCATCCATATGACTTTTTCGTACGACCTGAAATGCATCAGTAATCCGTTGACAAAGATCTTGATAAGCGAGAGTGCCATTCTGTTCTTCAAAAACACGATATTTCACAAATCTCAAAGGAATCAGTCGAAAGGATTCAAATCGGGCAATCTCGAAGGCCATTCAATAAGTAAATGACGACCAACAACTCTGTATTAAAAAAATCAGATATTAAATCGCGTAGAGTAAAGCAGTATGGGCCGGCGCACCATCTTGCATAAACCAAAACTATCTTTCCTGCTGTTGCTGAATGTCAGGGAAATAGAAAAGATTCAGAATGTCACGGTATCTTTCACCTGTTACTATGCTGGAAAAAATAAGGTCAAAAGCTGTCAGTTGAAGTCATTTCAGCAAAAACGGTCACTGACTGGTGGTTTTGAATGTAATACTTTTTTGCTTCAGGACATACATCATTATTTCCTCGTATTCAAGTATTGAACTGACGTACAGTGGTAATGGTACTCCGGTTATTAGAATGAAACATTCTATCAATTTAAGCTGCTGTTTAAAATTGAATTTCATTGTTTGATGAAAAGGTAAATAGGCTGAATATCAAATATTATGCGTTACATTCGCATAAATCAATATTTTAATTTAAAAATTTAAACAATAAAACGTACAATTGTTACCTACAAAATGAAACAAATAAAATGATTTTTGGCACAGTACTTTTAAAGTTACAGTGGTCTAGTTTGGAAACACAATTTTTTACTCACCCGGTATATGGAAAGATTGGTGTATATACCATATACTGCCCACCTCATCCACAACGACCAGCCATCACGCCTTCCTCGCCCTCTTCCAACCATCCTCTATACAAACACTGGCTCTGTACTTCAGAAAATGGACGAAGTTAGGGCCTCTGCACGTGCCCTCAAAGCATCCGTTTTTTGCGTCTCTGAATCTTGGCTTCACTCGAACATACCTGACGGTCTGGTCAATATTCCTTCCTACCGATGTTTTAGAAACGACCGCATTGATAGAACAGGAGGCGGAGTATGCATCTGGGTACACAACAGCCATCAGTGCTTCCTACTTAACACTACAGAAAGAACTGTAACTAATGACATTTGGATTGCCTTTCCCCTTCTCAAGATCCTACTTGTCTGCATTTATATTCCTCCAGCCCTCGATGCGACTACTGCAGCTCAGGTCTCCAACTACCTCGCCATTAATCTTGACAATGCTCTATTGAGGCTCAACGAATACGATACTGTTCTCATTGGCGATTTTAATCGACATCAAGTACCTGCCAACTTCGGCCTTCGTGACATTGTTTACGAACCCACTCGTCATAACGCCCTCCTTGATCGGGTACTGGTCTCTGAGAACCTTGTCTCTTCTCTGACTGCATCTGTTGGACCTGAAATCGGCTCATCTGACCATAAATCTATCTTGATCTCACCAATATCTCCCGACAATTTGGTCACTCAGACTAAACAGTAACACACTGTCTTTGACTACAGAGCGTCGCACTTAAATCGCTACGTACTCAAGCTTTCTATAACCGACTTTTCACTCATTTACCGCACCAATGACATCGACACTAAGCTGGATCTGCTCTACGCTAAATTGAAAGAATGTATAGATACTATCCCTCAAACCACGGTGTCTCTTGACCACAATGACAAACCTTGGCTCTCCTCGTACCTCAAACATCTAATAACACAACGGTGGAATGCCTTCCGCAATCGGGACTTCCGACTTTTTGAACACTACAAAGTCAAGGTAAAACGGGAAATTGCCTTATCAAAATCTAGGTGGGCGTCCAAAAACAATACTTCCGCTAGGCAGCTCTGGAACGTAGTAAGTGAGATTCGAGGAACTAAGAAGAAGCAGGATCTTACACCCATAATCAAATCCTACAAAAACACTGCTACCGCTGCCAACGAAATCAACAACATTTTCTGCAAAGCTTTCACTACGGACTCAAACTCGAACGAAGAAATTACAACTCAACAGCCTGCTCTCGTCCAAAGGAACCAAGTATATGCTGGAAACGTGGAAGACTGGTGTCCTCTAACTTAAGTTCACGAAATTTTTGGTATTCTAAGCAAACTCAATATCTACAAGTCCACCGGAAGTGATGGTATTCAAAATCGACTTCTCCGAGAAGGTGCCCTGTTCATAAGCGAGAAAGAAGAAGACAGAAGGAGATTCTCTTGGATTCGCCAGCAGTCGAATATATGGACAACAGATAGCCAACTCGCAAGACAGAGTGGGCACCACGTGGATACAAAAGACCCGGAAACACAAGCTTAAATGTCAAGATGGCTTAATGCACTACGTAGGACTACTATGTAGCTGCATTGCAAAAGACAGAAGCTTGTGGATACAAAGTAGAGAGGGGTTCCTCTTTTGGGAGAGAGTACCACCCCGTCTTGATGATGAATTATAAAGTAAAACTGGTTAAACAGTTAATGCGGTGGATACAGAATAGGTCCCACGACAAAATTCTCTCTCTGCCCGTCTCTGTCTCTTACATTTTGGAAATGTTTGATAAAAATTGTTTGAGAGTTTCAAATTATAGGCCTAACTATCGTCATCAGAGTATTTCATATGTCTTATAAAGTCTGTAAAGTAATTTAATGATTCATATAAATAAAATAAAATAAATTATATATATACAAGTACATTAATTTTGAAGGGACAAACCTCTGTTTCTTGCATACGGGATGGTTACACTGTCTTCTCAATGCATAGTTATAAGGCCGCGGCAAGTAAACCATACTTATTTTATAATTTGCATGCCTTATATCTGTATTTTAACTTTCCCGAGAAAAGTTGTAGTATTCCATTTGTAAATAGAATGCACTGAATGTGCACATATGCACTATTAAATACGATAGAATTACTGTATGTTGTTTGACTTTTACAGATTCTTGGAAGAACAGGCGACACTTCATGCTATAAATAGAACTGGTTTTCCCAGAGATCGTAAAAATAGAATATCACGCACGTCAAGCTATAAGTAGAATTGGGTTTCCCAGTGATCGTAAAAATAGAATCATGATCTTATCAGAATAAGCTTACTGTTATGAACACTCGTTTTAATTACACTCACTCGATCATATTATTTCGTTTGCAATGGGAACACTGAAAATTTTATACTTGACTCCACACGTGCACAAGAACTGAATATTTTTATTTTAAAATTAAATGCAGAACATATACATATTTACAACAGACAATATAACATATGCACTTTTTACACGGGGGGGGGGGGGGCTGTGTTAGAATATATACACTTTGTACATTGTAAATAATCTCGGTCCTGACAAACTGTTTAAGGCAGTTTGACTGCAGTGAAGTTCCGACGTACCATCAAACAATGTATAACAAGAGTAGTTCAGAAAGATCAAACAAAGGTTCGAGCATGCAATAAGTAGTGAATCGTAACCTAGTAGGTTGTGTTGACCTATTTTAAAAGCTTTAAATTTGGAAATTCCATTCCAACAATTGTTGACTTTTTAAGCTGGGAGTTTGACGTAGTGAATCGTGGTTCGCTAATAAGCTATTGTGACGTAAACATTAAACGCTTTAACTGTTTGACCTTTCTGGCATTTCGCATTTCTTCGAAAAATGGCGTTACTCGATGAAGATCTGCTTACCGATGACGAGCATGCATTCTGGTACTATTATGTGTTCAATAAACTATTGCTTTTTATTTTCATCCTTATGAAAAAGTGTTCTCCGGACATAAAATAGGTATTCATTTTAGCTCGGGAGTGAGTTTAACCCCAATGTTCAGTATTAGAGGCGATCATAAACTATACTATAGAGAAGTTATTTCTAACAGCTCGTGGTGGCGTCGGTTCATTCCCGGTCCGGAGGTCTTTCTAAAATAAACAAAGTCAATATTATGATCGGAATGGGAAAATACAAAATAAACTTTAATTTCTAAACAATGGTATTTTAAATGATTATAAACACAAAATAACTTTTACACCCGACTGTCTTTTTAATTTCTGTTCGAATATTTCATAGCCATAATTTCCTTTCAACTAAAAAATAAGCTTCTTAGGCAAAGGGTGAAGTGCTTTAATTTTTATTAAAATAACACCCATATACAGTAAAGACAATCAACGAAAGGACAATATATTAACAGCAAGCATAAGTGAGTATATGATTCATCTTTGGAAACAGTAGGTGAAAATACCTCAGCAAATTGGCTTAAAGATTTTGGATATATATTCAATGTCAGAAGCTAGGAGTGTCTTCAAAGTCTAATCTCTTAAAGAATGGATATTTTAATACGCACACTTACAAAAAAGGAAGGTTTGAACATCGAACATTATAAACCATCAATTAATACATCTTTGTTACAGAGTGATCTTCCTGTTATGTAAAGCTGTTTAATTAAAAGTTTGTTTTAAATGTTATATATAATTGTCGGTGGCTTTGTGGATGGGTGAATTGCATCATTGCGGTCAAGTGTGGATGGACTGTTGTAGGTATATGTTGTGGCATTTAGTGCTTGGTTTGTTTTTTTCTAGCTAGACTTTGAGCGGTAACAATTACCTGTAGAGCAAAGCCAGCAAGGCG
>JAUYWV010064005.1:0-15849 GCA_032274565.1 Nematoplana nigrocapitula | reverse complement strand
ATATCTTACTGCTATAAGGACACACGGTACAGAATATACACTGTAGTTACTAAACCAGTGGTGGGTTTATGTCACTAGATAAGAGTTTGATCCGGCGGTGAAGAAAATTCATCCACAAAAGCAACCAAGTCCAGCTTATCTACATAGTTCTGTTCTATAGACAGTATCGCCAAGTTGCCATAAGCAGCAATAGCATGATGAACAGCAAGACTATATTGAAAATATTAATAATTTGATTTATTGTAAAAAACACAAAAGATTGGGTAAATCTAAGCTGGTCACCTGCTATGTTTTGAATAAAAACATTTGATATACAAACAACGCGAAGAAAGTAATAACAAACTGTTAATAAAATTAATGAGGTTAAAATGCATTCTTAATACATATACTCTTCAAAAAGAGGTAAGCACCAGTCTGGAAATAGGTGTAATATGTAGAAAATGATAGGAAAAAATGACGGATCGATTAATTTCGGCTCAACAATTTTTTCTGATTCACGTGTTGTCAATTGCATGTTTCGTCGTAAATATTTCCCGCAGTCTTTTTTAATTGGACCAGGTAAAATACGTGGAATAAATATCCAATTTTTGTGAATATAGCATGGGTTTTCAAGGTCGTGTGATTAAAAGGAAAGCGACTATTTCCGTTATCGTTTGACTGAGTCAGCGGTTTGCGGCGAGTGTAATAGTCTAGAAACGACAACGATCTGGTCGGTCTCGAGTCACCACACCAATTGAGGAACGCTTCATTCGGTGGCAGGCTTTGCGACATAGGATATCAACTGCAAATGACAATAGACATCGCCTACGAGCTTCAACCAACACCGCTGTAAGTGATCAGACTGTGCGAAAAAAACGCTTACATGCCGGTAACACGCAAGCAAGAAGACCAGCTGTCGGACCAACACTGGCAGATAATCATCGAGCTGCTCGCAGAGGCTGGTACACTCAACATGTGAGCTGGACATGTCAGCAGTGGGCTCAGGTATTATTTACTGATAAGTACCGCTTTGTATAGAACCTGCTGATGGCTGCTCCTGAGTCAGGAGACGTGGTGGAAAACCTTTGTGGATGACGCTGTTCTTCAGCGAAGCTGCTTTGCTAGAGGTTCCGTAATGATATGGGGAGGCATCAGCATTCATCATAGGACTCCCCTCTACCACGCAGTAGACAACCTAATCGGTATGCACTACAAAGATGAGATTTAGTATCCCTTTGTAGTTTCGGCCCTCCGGTAAATTAGGCCTAACGCAGTGTTCCAAGACAATAACGCCAGGCCCCATCGACCAACAGTTGATGATGGCCTTCATC
Source organism: Nematoplana nigrocapitula (assembly GCA_032274565.1). Lineage (NCBI taxonomy): Eukaryota > Metazoa > Platyhelminthes > Proseriata > Nematoplanidae > Nematoplana > Nematoplana nigrocapitula. The sequence goes on along the minus strand of JAUYWV010064005.1, from coordinate 14,539 downwards.
CAGCAAGTGGGGATCAACCAAATGCAACGGCCAGCCTACAGTCCAGATTTAAACTCGATAGAACATCTGTAGGACGAGATCGGACGTCGGGTTCAACAGAATTACTTTCGTGTTCATAATCTGGCTCAGCTGATGCAACTATTCCAGCAACAGTGGAATACAGTACTCCAAGCTGTCCTACGTAACCTCGTCCACTCCATGCGTCAACGCTGTATGGAATGCTTCTTCTTAAACACTCGCTATTAACACTTTTTGCAGAGATACTTTTTTGGAATTTGATTTTTTAGGCTCTCTGTATTCAAGGTCATGTACCTCTGCTTTCCTTTCCGCGATTGACTTAAAATTTGCACTTCATTTTATTAGGTTTATTAATGAAATCTTTAAAAATAATTAGTTTTCAAGTAATGTTTTTGTGGTTTGGCATGCAAGTGAAAAAGTGTTCCTTAACTTTTTTCAAGGGTATACATAAATGTACATACTCAGAATAACAACAAAACAAAAGGCAAGTCTTTAATTAAAAAATCTTCTAAATCACGAGCAACATTCATGGTTTAATGTGGTCGACAAAGCAAATATTTTTAATTAAAGTTCATTTATTACTTGCTCAAATAATATTCTTCAGATTTCTCTTTATATTTTCTCCAGTTTTTAATTTTTTAAAGATTATTTCATGTTTGATTTCAGATTACGCGATTTATTCTATTACTTTGTTTTTTATTGTAATACGAGAGGGTTTCAAAAAGTTTCCGGACTGAAAAGAAAAAATCAAAATTTAAGTTTCCGGACTTGGACTGAAGTACAAAAAAAATTGATATCTATAGACTCTGTGAAACATAGATCTCTATGAAATTGATTTTTTGAAATTTGAAATCAATAGATTTATTATATATATTCATAATTCAAATACGAGTAGTTGCATGCAGTTTGAAAAAACATCCAGCTTGAAAAATGGATTTGGAGCGCAAACATTATCATGGAATGATATATTATGATTATAAATCTGGACTGACCACTTCAGAGAGTTTAAACCGTCTGTCAACAGCCTTCCCAGATAGTGCTCCTTCTCGTACAACTGTGTTTGACTGGTATTCTGCTTTCCGTCAAGGTCGTGTGTCCATTAGAGATTCTGTAAGATCTGTTTCTTCCTTTGGAAGTCACAAGTGAAGAAAAAGTAGAAGCAATTCGAGGGATTTTGTCAGTTGATGCTCTTGTCACAATGAAATAATTATCTGAACAGTTAGACATCTCTATGGGTTACAGTATGCTTGCTTACAACATTTTGCATGATAAACGGAAAATGCGTAGGGTTTGCGCTCGTTGGGTGCCTCATCTCTTGACTCAAGACCAAAAGAATCGGCTAGTTACATGGTGTGAAGAAATGTTTTTTCGATATGGAAACGGTGAATCAGCACAAGTAAATAACTTGGTGACTGGTGATGAGACCTACATTTATTGTTATGACCCAGAGTCTAAACAACAATCTTCTCAATGGAATGTCAAAGGGAACCCTTTTCCAACCAAATGCATAAAAAGTCGAAGTGTTGTGAAGAAGATGGTAGCCACATTTGTCATGAAACATGGTCACATTTGAACTATTCCTGTAGAGAATAAACGTACTGCGACACCAAGTTGTTACACCAAAAAATGCCTTCCACAGGTTATTGCTGACACAAGACCATTTTTATCTAGAATAAATTCAACTTCAACTGCTTATGATAATGCTCCCGCACATTCAGCCCATCTAACGGTTAATTTTCTTGCTGAAAACAATGTTCATCTTGTTGGGTATCCATCATACAGCCCAGACGTAGCACCCTGTGGTTTTTCATATTTCCCCGCGTGAAAGCCAAGCTCAGGGGACGCCGTTTTCGAAATGTAGAAGATGCAGTTTCTTCGTATTTGCAAGCAATTAATCACATCAATCGATCCTGAAGATTTGACTGTATGTTTCGAAAAGTGCTACAATCGAATGAGAAAACGTATCAAAACCATGTCGAGTACTTTGAAAGATGTAAAACTTGTTACTTTTTGCTATTGTGATACTTTATACAATTCATATTGTTAATGTTTTCAAATAAATTATACTTATTAAATTTTGTTGTTTTTTACTCTTCAGTCCGAAAACTTTTTGAAAACCCCTCGTACATACATAGTATTAGTTTCTGAACTTGAGTTATTTCTTAGATTTGTATGGGGTCTTTATAAGAATTATGTTTTGAGCAACAGAGCTTGTTATTAAGGTATTATAAATGGAATCGCAGTTTAGCCTGATCATGAACTTTCATGAGTGTCTCACATTCTTTGTTCGATTGGGCAGTGGGAACTAGAGTTGAGTTGATTATTATTTCATAAGTTCGTTTTGTTTTTTGTAATTTTGACATTCATTTTGTTATATTTTTTACCATAAATTTCAGTTCCATCATTACCTCTTGAATATTATAAAAATTTATATATCTTTCGTAATTTTCATCTTGTTTTTGTTGACCACTTGTCCATTTAAGCTTAGACTAATGTTTTGTTTCTCACCAAAACTAAAGTTTAGAAAATATATTTTCGAATATTAAGAGTTAATCTGTTACACGTATAGCCGTCTGGTGAAACGGATCTGGTTCAAGTGAACACCAAAAGATGAATTTTTCCATGAAAATTCCCTGTCACCATAGTTAATCTTTGTTTGTCATGACAATTCTACGGATTTTCGTTCTAGTCGTATTATTTAAAATTGCAATGATTTTAACATTCGTTGTGTGTGTGGATGAAGCTGCTTTCAGTAAACAGTTCTCCGATCGTGTTGTTAATTTGCATATACTGTTTTTCCAATTTGGAATCGAACATTGCTCATCGCTTGCGCAGATCGATTCCTGTCCGGCAGCATGATTCAGTGAATCAGATTGATTTCATCTGTACAAGTACAGTATATAAACTCTGTTTTTTTAATTCTTCTGTGCAGTAGGAGGAGTCGAAAACTCGTAAATTACAGTTTCATTTTCATTGATAATTGTGGTTCTTTTAATTGACTTACTGTGAAGCCAGATTCACTTTTTCGTTGGAATATGTCAACCACATATTTTTACATGTTTTTACAGTTCTTCTTCTCAGCTTTCCACGCATTATTCACCCTTTCACCTTTCAGAAAGAGTGCATTCAACTTTTGAAGAAATGTTTTGAATTGAAAGTAGTATCTCCGGTCGCTGAAACCGATCGGAAAGTTCGTGAAAAGAGAGATCATTATAACTGATGATATTCTTGCAATAACTTTGACTTAGACACCTACATTTCTTATCTCAACTCTTTGTACCCCACTCCTTAATTCACGTTTGAATGGGAATCCCATAAGTCTATACCTTTTCTTGATGTCATGATTCTCAATTCCTCCGAAGGTCTCAAATTTAAAGTTTTTCGAAGTCTACCCACTTCAATTGCTATCTACATTTCTTTTCTTTTCAATGTTAGAACCAAAATCAACGTAGCGCAAGGTGGTGAAATTTCTTTCATTAAGCACCCTCTTCTCAAACTAGCCTACCCCACTCGATTTTAAACAAAGCTTTATTACTGGCCCCCCGTTGCTGTTACAAACTTTTACCCGATTTTACTATTGCTTCAAAAAACATACCGTGTTCCCTTTACATTCCCTCTCTTAATAACCTCTCTTTCAAAAAGGTTTTCTCGCTTTTTTAATTTCGACCTTGTTTTTAATTATTCCACTCCTCCTTAATACATTTATTAGTTTATTTGAAAGTTCTAATTACGTTCCTGGTTTCTTTACTTTACAATTTTAAAATATGTGAGTGTAAAGTATTGTACCGATTTCCATTGTGCAAGTTTGACATCGGCCCACAACTGAAACTTACCTTATTACCCAACTTTCCGTCCCGTTGTCTCTGTATATTTGCATAACGATATGAAACTGCTATTAACCAACAAAACTTAACTTATTTTCTTATAAACAGTGATGTCACACAAAGAATAAAAACGAAAGCGAAAGTGATATAAGCAAACAAAATGTAAACAAAATGAATGCTGTCCTAAATAATTTTGCCTTATGAGCTATAATTCGCACAACGACATATTATATATTATATTGATTTTTGTTGTTATGTTTCACGGTGGATTAGTCCACCATTGCCAAAGTACAATTGTTTCTGTAGATTTTCTAGGGAAGATATTTTAGGAAGCCTGTGATTAAAGGTGTATACTGCACAAAATGCAAACTCTGATGGAAATCTCATTTGTGGAATGTTAGATATTTTCTACAATAAGTGCATACATACTGTAATTGACGGCTTGTCATTTTAGTCCACCAACATTTTCAAATTATTTTTCTAATAGAGTACTATATGAACTTTAAGTTTAGTACAGGCGTTGAGTTATTTAAGGCACCATTGCACTGGAAGTCAATTATTTTAGCACCCGATCACGCGAACGTTTTTAAGAGACACCTAATTACTAATACTACTTCAAGTTTAGTACAGGCGGTATATATAAAAGTTCTCTTTGTTAATTTTATGACATAAATGATTCTAGTAAGAGTTAGCGTGTCACGACGTACCGCTATCCCCAATAAATAGTGTGTTTGAGAGAGAGGTGGGTTTGCTATATGATTTACTTACTCTATACAGAGCTGGATCATGTTAAACAGTTTCGCTTATTGAAGTCAAACTAAACAAATGTATGAAGACAGCTAAGCATTTATCAAAGCGATCCCATATAATCCATATCGCATCACACCTAAAATTCTTGACGAATCCTTTTCAGCTTTTCTGTCATGCATCGATATTTGACACGGTTCTTTATTCCCCTACCGATATACAATCCTCATATTCCATATCACTTTAATTATATAAAGAGTACCACATCTCCGTCCCAACTAAAACCGTATGATCACAATTCTTTCTCTTCCTCTCCTGTTGCATCAGGGTCGCATCAGAATCTCTGTACCGTCAGTAGAACCAAATGACGATTAATTTTATCCGAACGACAGCCTTCGTTCTCACGTAGACAACACATCATCAGGAGGTCACGGATGCGCAGGTTATAGTCGGTGAAAATCAATTCAATCCACAGGAAGTGGTTTCCCCAACTCTCCCATTTTCTCCCAGCCTTCTTGAATGATATAGGGTGTGTGACTATGCAACCGATATACCTGATATAGGTTTCACAAAAGAGATTTCCTTGAAATATCTAATGAAAAGCATTTATTAAATTTTATGCATGGATTATAAACGTAGATATATACATACAATTAATAACAACAGATTCTTGGAAGCTAACCACTGTAAAAGTCAATACATTGCGAACACAAAATGTTAGAAAACCCCTTGGAAATACAGTCGATATTGTATGAGAAACCGGCCGGCAAACGTTTATTAATAGTACATGTTTTAATTTGGTCTGCTTCGTCTTTTTCTTCTTAAATTTCAAATAAAAGACAGTAATTTTACGGCTCAGCAAACGTCCAAGTAGTGATACAATCACAACGCCTGACTAGCCGTATTTGTTATGTGTAATCAACCTTATTTTCCAAATACTACTTATTATAATCATGTGTTTTTCCAATATAGTTTTTTTAATGTGCAATTCTAATTCAAACTCTGAACAGTTTTTATATGTTGGCTCTCGACAGGAGTAGAGCCGAGTCCACCGTGTGAATCACTGTGACAAATGGCAGATATGTGTTTGTGTAGTTTCCGGTGTACTTCAATCCATATAAGCACATCGTGTCTCCAACATCTTTTGCTGGAAATAAATTATCAAATGAACGAACCATTTTCCTTTTCCGCTATTTATGTCAACACACATTGTCTCATTTTAAGACGGGAGCTGGAAAATAACTATCTTGGATTTTTATACATTAAATTTCCGCACATGCATATATATATTCATGCTTTTGAGCGATACTACTACAACCAGCGTTATATACAATATTTCCACACACAGTACACAGAAGCTCTCATCGATTTGTTACCTGTGCTGTGTATTTCCTTGTTCATCTCTCCAGCGTTTTTGCTTTTGCTTGCCAATCCAATGTTACCTATTCTATGTTTCGCGCAAGTGGCTAAATGCCATGTATACAGTATTTATCCTAAACTGGTAACAAGTCAAATCGTCTAATATAGATGCCTATGGAATTTAAGAGTTTATTGTTCACACATTGTTTTTTTATGTTTTTTGTAACATTTAAACTCTGAAATTAATAATAATAATAATAATTCATGTGAAAATGTGTCGTAACCTTAGTCGGCCAGTATATACTATAATAATTTACATTTTAAGATGCAATGACAATTAATTTCGTTCCCTGCTTACTGTAGGTGTAAATCTACATATTTCGGCTCCTTAAAAGAAGTAAACGAAAATTTGGACATTATTTCGTCCGAGTTTACTGTGTAGAAATAACCATGATGAACAGTGAATTATAGTCTTCATCATTTAATTGCATTTACACGAATAATTCTGAGAAATAATGTCTATAACTGTAGATTGAGTTTTCAATTTCTTGAGCCATTATTTTCAACTGTACATTAAGTTTTATACAATATTAAGTATTACGTGTTGATTCTAGTTGCTACATGGATAGATGAGGTTGAGGTTGAGGTTATAAAAACAGTGATATGTAATATTCAATCTGCTTTGAATATCGTCGATATAGAGATCACTCGCGCCTTTAGACTGTATATTACCAATCCATATTGCCAATTTATCCTACACTCTTTTTTCTGTTTCATTGAATAGTGAAAAATGAGAGTGGTTGTTTTAATTTGTTATATATATATATATATATCATTATTTAAATTCCACAGTCCTTTCCTGTCACAAGATCAGAATGTACTGAAGATTCAGTCGCATATGCCAACAACATGAGATAGAGATCCTGCCTTTTTAGCATATGGACTTGGGTTACTGAATAATAGACACATTAATCTGTATTAGAATTATAGTGACATTTATTGCCCATTTATTTTGTTATATTTCCCCTCTATAGTGGCAGTATTTCGGCTGTAAATTTCCATCCAATATTTACTGGACTAAGCGTCAGTAGTAAAGGTTTGATAAACTCTAGTCCGAACAAGCTGGCGAAAATAGTTTTGAGGAACAAAGTGGCGAGGTGAAAAAATATTTTCAGCTTTTGGGATTGAGGCAAGTATCCCACAGGTAACTTAGCGATAGAGTAGGGGTGACCTATAGTGAGTTGTTTATAATTGGTCGGAGTTCAACTGGCATAGAGTTGGTAAATAGTGTACAAGGATGAAGTAACTAAGCAATGAGAGATGAGTTCAACCACGAACTGCTTCTAACTCGGCTCAAACGCTACAAGCTACTCACGCAATCTTTTGACCCAAAGAATAATATTTTTGACGAGTAGTTCAATGACTCCGGCGTTTGCGGTGGGTCGGTCTCTTTTGACTAATCACCTAATCAGGGCATAAGGACTCGACCGGCATATTTCTTCAGGGTACAATGCACCCACAGTGTTGTACACTTTGAAGACAGGGTTGTCCTATAATAATATGAATTCTGCAGTAGGCAATTGCTGCGATGCAAAATAATTATTCTACAAAATAATGAATTTGACTTATGAATTAGCCTATAGCTGCAATGCTAAATCAATTTATCAAATTTTCCAGTTGTTTAAATCGGATGATAATATTTATATACAAGTATGATAAACAGCAAATTATCATCTAAGTATGATGATCACCATACGAAGCTCGTCTGTTCTCTATTACTTAACCTTCTTTTAATTTAACATTTTTCGAAATACCGCATATATCTTCGTGCAGCGTTTTACCAATTGAAGCATGTCCAAAATGTATGTTAGAAGTAGGATTCGAACCCATGTCCACCTAGTGGATTGCGACCTGATTTGCAGGATAGATCAAATATTGTGAAGTAATTAACTAATAGCTGGCTGTGTACATGCCGCCATCTTCCAAAGCAATCTGATAGCAAATGACGAATGACTACTAGAATTGATGAACTGAATTCAATTATCTTTGTTTAATAATAATCGATCAACTTTGATTACGTAGTTAACTGATATTTTCTGAAAGCTGCATGCTAACCTATAATTTCATCTGCTCTAGCTTGTATCATCCTTATGAAACAATAAAAAAGTCAATAAATCATACAACAGAGCTCGTTGCTAGCTAAATTTCGATTAGCGCCTCGGCCTATGTCCTCAGCAGTTAATCTCAATTAGCATACGCAGCTCGTCTGTTCTCTATTGCATAGTATATAAGACTCTTAAGGACGATATTGAGTGTCGCACCAAGTTTTTCGTTATTGTTTAGTTAAGTTTGCTTGTGTTGTTGCTTGTTATGTTGATCGATGGTAGCGAGTATATAGCACTTTGATGCATGATTGTTTTCCACCCATATACTGTATAAGGTGTGGGTACTACGTCAAAAGCAGATTCGTTTGCGAAATCACCAGACAATCAGTTTTTATTTCTTTTCGGGCAACGCCAGGTGATACCAGCTAGTTTTATTTTAAACAACAATATTTACAAAGTTCATGTCATAGTTGTATCGAACGGCTAGAAGCATATGGTTGCTTTTTCGTTTAGCCAGCAGCTCCTTTTGCTCACGAAGTATAGGGTTGTTGTTGTCAATCCATTTTTCTCCCTTCCCATTTTAATCGATTTTGATGTGCAATGAAGGTAGGACTTTAAACTCGCGACTTTATATATAGTTAGACCATCGTTAATAGATTATAGTTATATCAATATTGAAAATGATTTATACACCTAAATTGGGTAGCTTTTGCAAAAGATTTTGCCATACCCAAATTGATAGCAAAATTAATAGAAAATCTTTCGTTGGGAACAATAATCCTCTTTCACGGTAGCAAGAAGCCACTAAAAGTCTGCGGGTAAATGGTTGCTACGATTACGCCTCCGAACCTTTTCTCTCTAACTTGCATAGCGACTGCTCTCCTATTGCTACAAAATCACGACGTCACTCTGATTCTGATACACAATTTATAAAGGCAGAAATCAAGGAACTTTTGGAATATGGCATCATAGAACCAAGCAAATCACCCTGGCGGGCCCAAGTCTTGGTTACCACAAACGAACGCCATAAAAAGCGTCTTGTCATGGACTATTCTCAAACAATAAATCGATTTACACATCTTGACGCTTTTCCGCTCCCAAATATCAATGATATGGTCGATAAGATAGCCAAGCATCGGGTATATACTAAACTGGACTTGCGCAGCGCGCACCATCAAATTCCCCTAAGAAAGGACGAGCGGCCTTACACAGCATTTGAAGCTGATGGAGCTCTCTACTAATTCTGTAGAATCCCTTTTGGGACTACCAATGCCGTAGCAGTCTTCAGTAGAATTATGGCCGACATTATTCGAATGGAAGAACTTAAAGATACGTTTGCATATATCGATGACATTACGGTTTGTGGGAGCAAGCAAGAGGACCATGATGCTAATCTGAAAAATACAATCTAACTCTAAACGAAGAAAAGAGTGTTTACTCAGCCACGAAGATCAACATTTTGGGGTATACAATCGAGAATGGAACAATCAGACCCGATCAAGATAGACTAAAGCCTTTAGAAGATATGGAACTCCCGGAAGACCTCCCTTCGCTGCGACGGGCTATTGGTCTATTTGCATACTACTCAAACTGGATAAGCAAATACTCCGATAAGATCCGTCCTCTGGTACGGAGCGAACATTTCCCTTTATCGCAAGAAGCATCATCTGCTTTTTATGACCTCAAGAAAGAAATTGCCAAGGCGATTGTCACATCCATTGACGACAACCTATCTTTATTCGTAGTAGAAACTGATGCTTCGAATCATGCAATTGCTGCAACTTTAAATCAAGATCATCGACCCGTTGCTTTCTTTTCACGAACCTTATCTAAAGCAGAACAAAAGCACTGCTCTAAGAAAATGGAGTCATTTTCTCTTGGGAAAACATTTTCGGCTCGTGACCGACCAGCGCTCGGTAGCCTTCATGTTTAATACTCAAAAGATAAGCAATATCAAAAACGAAAAGATTCAACGGTGGAGAATAGAAATGTCTTCCTTCAATTACGATATTGTATACAGATCAGGGAAAGAAAATGTCGCAGCCCCGTAGCTGTTGTTTAATAAATGATATCGAAGAATTAAAAGATCCACACAACAACTTGTGTCATCCTGGAGTTAGACGATTGGCCCACTTTGTTCAAAGCCGAAATCTTCCTTACTCCATGGAGGAAATTAAGAAAGCAAATTCTACATGTCAGGAATGCGCAGAGCTAAAACCTCGCTTCTTCAAGCCGCCATCGGGAACTTTAATTAAAGCGACTCAACTGTTTGAGAGATTGAATATACAGTAGATTTTAAAGGACTTCTTCCCTCAAGCAACGGATAAAACAAATACATACTAACTATAGTTGATGAATACTCTCGCTTCCCATTTGGCTATATATGCAATGATCTCAGTACTACTTCTGTCATAAATGATTTTTATCTCAACTCTTTGCCGTTTTTGGAATGTCAGCATATGTACAGTACATTCGGACAGAGGCGCATCCTTCATGTCGTGGGAGTTGATTGAATTTCTCCACAAACGAGGTACCGCAATCAGCAGGACAACGGCCTACAATCCTCAAGGAAACGGACAAGTAGAACGATACAACGGAATAGTATGGAAAGCAATTACCCTAGCCTTAAAATAAAACTAACACAATATTTGCCAGTTTCCTCTCCCACGGTACACCAATCTCCTGTCCAAACCTTGCTACAGACTGGTGCCCAGAAATTGAAGTTGAAGAAGTTGAGCGCGCTCTTCTATCAGTCAAGTCAAGTAAGGCCCACGGTAGCGATGGCATCCCATCCCTTCTTTACTCCCAAACCGCCCACATCCTGGCACCCCCTTTAGCGCACATCTTCAATTTATCCATTCAATCCAGGATATTCCCATCTTCGTGGAAGCTCAGTCACATCATCCCCGTCGCTAAATCATCTCCTCCCAGAAAGGATAACCTTCGCCCTATATCGTTACTTCCCATTCCTGCAAAAATCCTTGAAAACCTAATACTACCCAAATGCATTAAACCCCTCCTTATCAATGGTTTTGGAAGGAACCAGTATGGTGGCAGACCAAAATCTTCAACAACCTTAGCACTTATTTGTGTACACGACCACATCACCTTCCTCCTGGATCAACCATCAGTGAAAGGCATCGCAACAATCGCCTATGATTTTTCCAAAGCTTTTGATCAGCTAGATCACCAAGTGATTATCAACTCTCTTTCTGCTTTAAATATCCCCCACGGCTTTGTTCAATGGACCACCAGTTACCTGCAAAATCGTCAACAAGCAGTGAGAATAAATAACCTCGTCAGTTCCATGCTCCCTGTCACGTCCGGTATTCCTCAGGGGTCCTTGCTCGGGCCTTACTTATTCAATATCGTTATTGGATCTCTTACGGTCTTTCATGCTCAAACCAAAATCATGAAATACATAGATGATTGTACTTTTCTCCTCCTTTCTATACAAATCAACCAACGCACACGTCTTAGAAGAACACCGCAACATTTCCAAGTGGGCCCAACAAGTCAAACTGAAACTCAACCTGAAGAAAACGTCAATAATCACATCCAAGCTCCCAGCTGAAGTTGCATGTCCTATCATGCCCGGCATTGCTTTTGTCACTCATCTCAAACTGCACGGCGTCACTCTCAGCCAAGACATAAAATGAAAAATTCACACTGAAACCAGTGTGAAAACAGCTTCAATGTGACTCTACGCTCTCCGAACCCCTCTTAACACCTGAAAAGCTGAAACAGGTCTACTTCGGTCTTATTAGATCTGTCCTCGAGTATTGCAGCTCTCTCTTTGTTGGCCTGCCAGAAGCTGAAAGCACAACGCTTGAGTCCTTACAAAAAAGAGCGCACAAAATAATCTGTCCTGCAAATTGCTCCTGCAATGAAATAACTCTACTAAGCGAGAGAAGATAAAGAGCCGCTATGAAGTTATTTCTTTCTTGCGCCAATCCCGACAGCCCGCTTTATCACATTTGTCCTCCGAAATCAGTAATATCGAACCGATTTATCCAACCCCCAAGTCGATCTCAACGCCGAATTTCATCCTTTTCCCCCTACACAACTGTCCTCGTCAACCGATCATTGTGACTTTCCCCTATTTTCATAGTTCACGTTTGCTATATCTTTTCTACGATTTCAAATTTTGTACTTACGATTTGCTTATCAATTTTTTCAGACTGAATATTACCTGTTACTGTGTCGTTTCTCATTCGCACAGTTCTTGTCTTTAAATAAATATTTCTATTTCTATATTTCTCGAGTCTGATTGGTTCCTAAAAATAGAGTGAGGTCATGGGAATTCCCAAATATATTTTTAGATGGTACAGATACAATACTTTGTATACTACTCGTCACCCTTTTCTTGAACTATTGTCGTAGATTGTCTCCCTGATCTCGCTGCATCATTGATGGTTCTGCATAGTCTTCTCAAACTTCTTGAATAGCAAGCTGATGTTTCAACCATGGACAGGATTAATATTGAATTATTTTTCTAAACACGACGCCTTGCTTCAGTTCCATTATCATTAGTGTTTCAAAGCAGCTTTCCCCGGCTCTTTATTATGACGAAAAGCCATGCTGCTGCAAACTGAACAAATTGAAAGTAGATAAATATCTGACAATAAATTTGAAGTCAGCAGTAATGCTGAACCTCATCTGGTAGAGACACAAATAGATTGGAATAAGTATGCCAGAGTTGATACGTCCATTTAAAAATAAAGGATTTGCGTGTAATTTGATTAATTCCCCTTTCGGCCAATCAGATACGCCGATTTTCTGTTTTAAAAATAGCAGTAGAATTTGGTAGGCATCAAAACTCTTTGGTAAGCATGTAGGTTATTGTTTAATTTTTCAATGGAATGATTGAACACATTCTCTTTCATTTTATGTCTGTACAGTTTATAGCAGCTTCTAGTTGACATTTTGGAAAAAATTTAATCGATAATAAATATTAGCCCTTTTGTGCGATTTTTACCTACCAAACACCCCAAACCGAAGTTACATGTTTTGGTGCACGTGCCTACTCTAGCTGATGTATTCAAACCTCTTTGTACAGACATACGTAGCTTATGTTTTTAATGCTTGAATTGAATAACTAGTATTATTATTCCTTGTGTATAATTTCTGTTTTAATACAATACATAGCATTTTAAAAATCGCGAGAGACTTGCTTACTGTATGGCTCACCCTTTATATATCAATAATGTTTTTAAAAAAGATTTTTTTACTATCAACACTACATCAACGTTTTTAAAAAAACAGTTCAGTAAAATCTGGAAAAGGTATTTTACTTTCTGCGTTAAAATTCCTTTAAATAATAATTATTATGATTTTTATCTTTGATATATATATTCTACAGAAATCCTAGCGCAACTATGAAATTAACTGGGAACTGTTTTGGACAGATGTCCCACAAACATGGCTGTCAGGTAAACTTACGGCATGATGTGCAAGTGCAAAGTTTGTTCGTTGGATTCACAATGAATTTGTTGCAGTTGAGCTTGTTGCAGGATTTCTTGCAGTTAGCATCTACTTCCTCTATGGGCGCGTATCAAAAGAGGAGAGAGAACAGTCTGGTGCAAAGAACATGAATCAATCTGAAGGAATTTGTTAAATTACGCAACATATACAGATTTATTTGTTTTTATAATGTTATCAAAAAATAAAATAATATATAATATTAGCATTAATATGCGTACAAAAAACATAGAGGGTGCAACAAAATCAGGACACACCTTATTTTGTGAAAACATGCCATACACGGCAAGCGTAAAATAGCTTTATTTGTTTTAATCCACGTACACCAATTTCCTTACAAACTGCAAACGATGCCCTTATTACAATTCATAGGTTTACTTACCCTTTGTCGGCCCGCAGTCGTCACACTTGCAGAAACCACTGTCCTTGTCAATAAAGTGTTTTCTGCACTTGTTTTCTTTGGTGCAAAAGTTCGTACACCAAGACTTGTCAATCTCTGCAATGATTGCAAACCACATCCCTTAACCCTTATTCTAATATGTGGGAACAAAATGTAGTCAAGCATTAGGTTTTCGTTTCCCAACATTATAAACTTTGTTTTTCGGCGCTTAGATGCCCTTATCACTGTAAATCACGTTATAATCAACACACACACTTGAAAAAAAATCAACCTTTCAAAATTGAGTCCTCAGGAATTTTGTTTTAAAAATCATTAACGTCAACCGAATATGTGGGAACAAAATGTAGTCCAGCATCATTTTTTCGTTTCTCTGTATAAAACACCTACTTCTATATAATATGTGCCTAAAATACTAGCGCGCATCTTCCGCATGTACCTACAGTACATACTTACGCACACCTACACATATCTACATACCTACCTACCGCATACCTACGAGGAGCCTAAAACGTGTTTTCTTTACAGCGTACGCACGGCTTGGGGTGACGCTAAGCAGAAACTGCCTCGTAGCTATACATCTGTCGTAGATGACTTGTCTACCTGTC
>JAUYWV010063894.1:0-15849 GCA_032274565.1 Nematoplana nigrocapitula | reverse complement strand
GGGGAAGATGCCGCCGTCGGCGGTCGTTTATGGTCCATGGACCTGGACGGTGCGATAGAAGAAGAAGAAGAAGAAGAAGGAGGAAGGCTAAAAATGCCTTCGAATATTATACAATTGAACCAGAAAGTACGTGAAGTGTACCGCCAAGTGTATGACGATCAACTCTTGACAGTCTCGGAGAATGAAAATGTGAGAATTATCTGGGACATATCTACACAGATGAGAACCTAAACCACAATTGACCGGATATTACTCTATTGGAGAAAGAGACACAGGAGTGGACACCAACGGAGCAGAACATCATCAAAACGAGGGAAGTGAAGGTGGATACATGTCGGGACCTAGCATTATGAATAAAATAGGAAAAAATATTTATTGAAAACCGAAACTCTTACGTATTGTTCCCATTGCAAAAAGAGAAATCTGAAGAATTATTCAAAATCGATATATTGTAATAGATGCTACACAAGGCAAAGTGTGACAGTGAGGAAACGTGAAACCTGATATTATCGTGATATGATTTGTAGGACAAAGTACAGGAGAGTGAGCGAGCGCCGCCGAACAAGAAAGACCAAAGAAAAAGTAATGAGTAGGCAACTCGGATGTTGATAGGGAAATAAGCGGGAGTTGCGTGAGAATACTTCGAATACAAACGTAGGCGAATAAGGATACAAGAAAAAAAAACTAACACAAATTCAAAATACTGTAGTTCATAAATAGGACACTTATCTGGTTGTCCTCACACATACCCGCCGAACATATAGTCCAGAAATGTGAAATCAGAGGCCGATCGATAGCTGCGTACTGTAACCTGAAATACACAACACTCATTATTACATTGGTTTGTGCAATTCTTGTGAAAATCCGCATTTTCTTACAATTCCTGAATGTTGATAGCCTTTCTTTTTCCTCTTTTTTCGCGGATTTACCAGCTATCAATAGTAACAAAATATTCAATTATTATTAATATGAAACAATCGGGAGTATATTATTTTACATTATATAACTCATTCAAAACGTTCACACAAATGATCAAAGATTTCAAGACTTTAGTGGACATTTTCTCAATTTTGATTAGAGATTTCATAATTATATAACCTTATTTGAAATTAGATTCAGATAAAGTATATAAGTCTGTTTTGTTCATAGCCTAAGTACAATTTACAAGAAACTAATTTCTATATCTATTTGAAGAACTAGACTGTAGACAAATGTTGAAAGGTACACATGAGTTTTATGCTTAAAGTGAAGATTATTACAGTACATCATCATTATTTGGAAAGCTGTCCTCTGGTTTACGGATTACTATCTCACACTCAACGCAGCGCTTCTCCTAGTCTACCAAACATAATTGTCTTTCAGCTGTTTAAAACGCGTCATTCTGTTTACATATAGATGTTTTGCTCTTTGGGTATTTAACCATACCGTGGCCGTATTTGTGATGCGGTGGGGCAACTGGTAGCCTGAACGCCTTATAGTCATGATCATTTATCCCAGTGGTTGGCCTTATCTCTCCTACGAATGTTGAATATTTCGCATTTAAAATTTAGTCCAGTCCTTTTTGCCATTATTTTTTTTAGTTTCTCCGTTTAATGCCATGTCTTCTTATTTCGTTTCCAATCAATGGTATGACTGAAACTTATGAATTTTGTTCAATATTTACAGTGACCTCTAAAAACAATTCGTTTGTCATTTATTTTATTTTCATACAGAATGGTGTAGCATTGCGTTTAGTCTAAACCAGTTAATCTAAAATTCATCATTTTGTCATTTAAATACAAAATTCTACGCAATTACTACCTATCAGTACTGATAGTAGTAGTAGGTCAAATATCTATCTTGCGCACATATAAAGGTGGATATAGGCGTCAAAAATGGAAGCCTTTTGCTATTTCAATTGATTTTTGTTGGGTTTGTGGGTCTGGAACAGTTTTGCATGTATCTATAGGCGATTTTGATCCCGGTTTCGTTTGGAAAATGTAGCACACCTTCACTTGTGTCTATGATTTGTTATAGATTAGTTGCTGTGTCGATGATGTTTGCATATGGGCTATTGTGTTGGTTTTGGAGTGACAGTGGTTAGGTTACAGGTTGGTTTGTTTGAATGCGGATATTGCTTAATTTCGGATTGTGGTGTGAGTTTTTGTTGGTGATACTTGTACATACAATAGCTGGCTGTTACATCGCTTTTAATGAGCGCATCGTATGCGTTTAGAGGTAATAAATGTTTCTTACGTAATGAATGAAATCAAAAGCTTTCGTTGGGAGCTAAATTTATTACGCAGGACGTTTCGAGCATATTTGTCAACTGCAACTAAAATTATAATACAAGCCAGTTCAGAGTTAATGATTAAAAGTTTAAAAAAGAGAGAGATAAGAGTACACAACAATCTTGAGCGGCACATAAAAGAAGTCGATCGACAACACAACGAACCAACTCTCACAGTCACAATAAATCCGTATTTTTGCCTACGCATCCGTTCATTAAATGATCCGTGCATTTGATTACTAGAGATTCCAAAGCCAGTCTCTTAAAATAATTCTGTTCAGAATGGAGGATAAACTATTTAAACGCTACGTGGTCATTGTGAGTACACATATGTTTGTAAAGAAAGGATGAACTAACGTTGATATGTTCCGAAATTCTATTTCTGATAGTCGGTTCGTTTGGCCAATATAAACAGCTTCACACTTAGCGCAGTTGATCGTGTATACCACTCCTTCCTTGTTTCTCAGCTGTACTACATTCTAGGCACTTTCATGGATAAGTCAATGACTCCCGTTTCTTTATGAACTGCCATTGCCAAGGTTTTCGCAGTCACGAAGATGAGACGAATCTTGTCATCCATGCCTAGCTGTTTGTACTTAGTAGTAATATCTCTACGTTGTTTCTCACTAATATACGTCACCTTTAGGTAAGTGATTGGATCAGCCCCGATTGAGTTTGGTGTCCCAATATTGATAGTTCCCCTAATCTTTTGAATGGTGTTGTCACTGTAGCTGTTGTTTCTAAGTATTTTAACAAGAGCCTTGAGACTGGTTTCCTTGTGTTCGGGTGAGGCAATTTTTTTAAACCAAGAGTTTCTGAAATGATTAGGGATTTCTTATGTAAAACTGGATACGTTTATCGTGTTCAGTGCAGTTAAAACTTTAAGAGTGTAATTGTAATGTTGATTGGAGTTAGGGAAATTAGAATAAATGAGAGTTATGGTGGTGAAAACCGTAACTTTTTTTAATGAGTGGTAGGCGAGGGCTACGTTTTTTAGAGTGCACCAGATGACTGTGGGGTCCGGTGGGACCTAAAACTTAGAGACGCGAACCCGGTCGGGGCTGGTCAAACGCTTTTGTGTAGAGTTTGATGTGCTGCAGAAATGTCTCCTATACACTCAAATGGGAGTGGAAGATTACTTGTGCGAAGGATGTCGCTATATAGATGGCAATAGATGGCAAAACCAATACTAATCACGTGGATATATCTCTTTCTAGAAATATGCCTTGAAGATTTACTGCAATAGTTTTTAAAGATACATGATACATGTACAATATATAATCCTCTCCTTATTTTTGTTTAAAATTACACGGATACGTAAAGTTTATATGAAAATGAATCTAATTGTTACATATTCGGTGTGAATACGACAATCCTTCCTTTCCAAATAACATAAATGTCTCAAATCAAAGAAGCAGCTAAAACATCTTTACATGGCTTACAGATTGTTGTGAGCAAATGGATGGAAAAGCTTTCACATTTCTATGTATTCCGAAAGATAAACGCAAGGACCCTCCTCTTTACACTTGACAAGATAAACATTTTGGCACTGGGAAGAACGTAAGTGTTAGTACTGAAGAAGTTTGCCAGCGGTATTTAAAATAAATGATCTAGAAGATTAATTAGAATAAAACATTATTCTAATGTTAATCTTCTATAACGCAAGGACCTCCTACTCCTTGCGCTTGATAAGATAAACATTTTTGCACTGTTAATAACGTATGTATTCGGACTGAAGAAGTTTGCCAACGGCATTAAAAATAAATAATCTAGAAAATTAATTAGCATAAAACATTTTTATAATGTAAATCTTCAAGATAAACGAAGGACCTTCTTCTCCTTGCGTTTGATAAGATAAACAAACATTTTGGCTCTAGGAAGAACGTAAGTATTAGGACTGAAGGCACAAAAAGGAAATATTATCGACTAATTAAGACATAAATCGTAACTCAACAGCATTGCGAAAATCAGTGTAACTATTCTAGATTTAAGATGTTTCTTTAAAATAACAAATTTTAGCCAGATAGAGCTTTTCAGCTCGACTGCCAAGTGTTTTTATTCCAGTGAAGAAGAGGAGGAAGTTGCTGATGACTAGTGAAAACAGAAAATTTCATATAATTAACTGTATTATACATTTTTAAAAAGCCACAATTGTTTTACTATTTTTCATATTTGAACTCTGAATGTACCACATCTGGAATGTACAAAATTTTATTTGAAAACAACACTTAAAAATTATTTTAAATATCAGCCTACAGTTCAAATATACCTGGTATCTTAAAAAGTGACGTAAACTAAATTTAAATAACTTCTGTATTACTAAACCGATTTTCATAACCTATGTGTCATATTAAAGATAACAGATGTGTACATTTTAGATGGCTATAAATTTTAAATTTAAATATTCAATTTTTGATCAATAATTTTATTAATTCGTAATATGAAGTACAGACAGGAATAATAATAAAACAGATTGAATTATACTTCATAAATACGATAATTTAACAAGAGTGGCACGTCAATTTAACACTTGGATTCGAAATAATAACAGGCGCTGTCCTAGAGCCAACGAACAGGACATACGACAAACTGTTAAGAAGTTTACTGAGAATGGTACTGTGAACAGTAGGACTAAGACCAACAGAGGAAGGCCTGAAACTGTTATAATTGAAGTTAATACTCTACGCGTCACGGCTTATGTTCAAAAGGTTGATCAGCCCACATCTCTCAGGAAACGCAGTAGCGATTTGGTAATATCAAGGTCATCACTTCATCGTATTTGCAAGATTGTTTTGAAATTGTATCCCTAAAAGCCAATTCTAACTCATGTCTTTCACGTATTGATGAAGTGTTTCGTTGTGAAGCTTCGCGTGAATTATTGGATGTACTACCTCGGGATGTGACCTACGTTCTCTTTTCTGATGAAGCCACTGTTTTCACCGATGGCACCATCAATCGCTGGCACTGCCGCATCTGGTGCTTTTCAGGTGAACGACCGAGCAATTTTCAATATTCCCGTTGGCAAAATGCAGAGAAAGTTACTGTTCGGACTGCAATTTCCGCTTCTCATGTATTTGGACCGTTTTTTCCCAAGGGCGAAGTATATCGTGTCATTTTAAGTCAGCTTTTCTGGCCAACCCTTGTAGGTTTTCTTGGCGATGATGTGGATGCATGTTGGTTTATGCAAGATGGTGCCCCTGCGCACATGGCAATTGAATCTCGCCTTGTTCATGAATTATTGCCAGGTCGAGGTGTTGGAAGATTTTCACCAATTGAATGGCCCCCACGTGTTAGGGCCTGTAGCTGGTATTAACGATTTGAGCGAACCTATCTTGCATGCATTTCAAATTTCAATGGTTACGTAATACTCAGATGGACAAAGTTTCAGCAGAGGTGAATGCATTTCACAATCGTTTGGAGACACGCAGTGATGAAGAGGGAGGACAAATGGGCTGTTTGCATAAGTGAAAACGTTATGCAGTAACTTGCATTTACAGTGAAATTCAGTATTTCATGAATTTTTGTATTTTCAGTGTTTAATTATTTACATTTTCAAAACATATAGCCATCTAAAATGTACACCTGTTATCTTTAATATGACACCTAGTTTATGAAAATCGGTTTAGTAATGCAGAAGTTATTTAAATTTAGTTTTCGTCAATTTTTTGGAACACCAGGTGTATATTAGAAGATATAGTTGACAGTACATCTATTTCGTATCTTCCTGGGATGACCAAGAAGAAAAGTTGTAACAATAATGAACGGAAAAGTGGGTGTGTTGTTTATCCATACTAAATAAATTTAAAGTTTAAAAAAATTATATGCAGTTTAATAACTTACTTTCTGTTATTTATGATATATTTTTATATATTGACGATTGCGAAGATTTTCGATTTAAAAAAATAAACAATAATATGGACTTTTTATATTGAATACTATTTAGGAATAATTCCTTTAGGGATTTGGAGGTTACAATATGTTGGCCAGTTTAGTTCCCATATCATTATTTGCTTTTGTATTTCTTCCTACTGCAAATTGAAAAACTTCTTAATAATAGAGGCGCGAGAGTTTCTTGTTGCATATTTGATGGCTTGTCTCACATTCCTGTAGTGTCATGTCGAGGAAGCTCGTATAGCCAACTCTTGGTTTGGAAATGAAAAGTGACCAAGAGGTTCATATTATCTGTTGTCGGCGTGCACAGGAAGGAAGGCATCTGCTTATAGCACATATAAACACAATCAAAACTATTCCAAACTTCACCCCCTCCCCGTCAACATGTTCCAGGTATACCTTTTCTCCTACAATTATTACATTAATCAGTTTTCAGGAAATTTTCATACATTGTCGAAAAATGTGATGACCTCGCATGCGGTTACGGATATCTGTTCTGTTTTATTAAGTTGTTATCACACCACAAGTAGTATAATTAGTTTCTGATTTCAACATAGTCTTGGTCCGCTCACAGACTGGATTGTTCCTGCCGAGGTCATCGATCGTGTTGGATACGATGACGCTCTGCTATTGCCAAGGCGATCGGACTAACCCCTCGTCATTCCACTCCCATTTCCGTCCCTACCGCGTCAGCGTTCTATTTCTCCTTATTACTTTAAATCAGGCTGGTAAGTTTTGATCTGCAGAGCTCGCTCTCGTCAACCGCATCGATCGATCACACCACGAGAACAAGCGATAAGGGAAGATGGTAATGAGCGCGGTGAGACAAGTGGTCAGTCAGGCAACTACAAATCCATGTCTGTCGATCTCCCCAATCTCATGAGGGCGGTGTGCAGAAAATAGAAAACACATTTCAGACAATCTGTTGACAAACAATCAAACTTCAGAAATCGTTAATTCAGTCAATTTAAATTCATCTCGCAATTGTATTTCATTCGTAAAAAACCTAACATCCATAGTAGCCTGCCTGCCAACACTTTTCCTGCACGTATCGTATGTTTAAAATATATACCGGTAAGTGAATTTAGAAGCGGA
Organism: Nematoplana nigrocapitula; assembly: GCA_032274565.1. NCBI lineage: Eukaryota > Metazoa > Platyhelminthes > Proseriata > Nematoplanidae > Nematoplana > Nematoplana nigrocapitula. Next base: position 8,594 of record JAUYWV010063894.1, on the reverse strand, counting down.
TATAAATCGAATTTTATAATGGTTAACACAGCTCGGTCGATTGCTTTACAAACAAAAGCGAGGATTGCGACACAAATGATTTACAAATTTATTAAACACTTTTCCGGTAAAACGCTATAATATTTACAGTTTGTTAAAGTTTAATTATAAAAACTTATATCTTCCAAAAAATCTTACTTCAAACTTCTTTTCTTCGCCATTTCTTTGTAAAATTTGTCGAGGTGTTGTACTAAATTCACCGATCAAGTCACTGAAAAGGGCTCAGAAAATAATAAAAATACGCAATAAACTATAGATGAGGAGACTTACTCAAACTCCGTGTCCTTGTCTTCCCTAAATATATAAACAAAACAAAAGCCCATTGAAAGTTCTGTCAAGAAACAATTGTAAAATCAAAAACATCAAAGAGGCAACATAAACTTTAACGTTGTCTTAAAAATCATGTTTGAAAAAAGTGAAACAATTAGCTTAACTTTTTCTTTTGTCCTTTTTATGCTATGAAACAAGGCAAACTGACAATGATACGGAAGAATTTAAAAATATGATTTGCTGAATAATCATTTTCACAGATTGAATAGAAACACTGCAATTATATATCCAACTATGCAAATGTTGAAAAATTTAATAATATATAGTAAAATATAATTAGCAATAAATTTTAAAATGAATTTATAAAAAGTAACTTACGGATCACCATTAGCGCCATCCCAGTCATAACAGCGGAAGTATATTTCACTGAGAAGAAAAAATGGAGAAAATCAGAGTTGTAGTATAAAAAATATTTTTTATTATATGCGATTGACAATACCGCAAAAAATATTGAATATAATACATAGCATGCTAAAATTTGGCATTGGAAAATGCTATGCTTATCACACTACTAAGAATTTAAATTTCAATATGATAGTTAAATATATAGTTTACAGTGACGATTGACTTGTTTCGATATTAGGTGACTTTACTTTATTTTCTAAACAATTTTAGCTAAAAATATTAACTACCAAAATAAATAAATAGATAAATACCTGTCGACCTCGCCATTACACAACCTGTCTAAGGAAACCAAAATTGGTCTCCAGTCTGGATTGAGCGTGATTTTAATAACTTCGCTTCTGTACGAACGAATCCATCTAAAGCAAACAAATAGCATCCTTTTATGTTTTTACTATTGCTTTTTTCTTGCAGTACATCAGTAAATTTATTGAAAGCAGAAAGCATATATATGTATGCAGTATATTGTATATACAAGCGAACTAGGAACATGAATTTTAATCAAAGATGCAAAAACCAGTGCTTTTAGACAGGGAATTATTGATTGGTGTATTTTTCCATTTAGGCTTAAAATATCTGAAGAAAAGTCTCTCACTTATTGATTATAATGACTTAGTAAAGCGTTCAGAGGAGACGCGCAGCTTCCCTTTTAAGATTTACAGCTAAAGCATGTGACATAGATTAAATTTAACTTAAGTACAGAATGGAATTAAAAGGAAGTTTTCCTAACTTTCCGCGTTAAATAATTGAAGAAAAGTACAGCATGAAGAAAATAGCTTTATCGTGGTTCGTGTTACACTTACAGTGCATTATACTTTGAATTTAATACACGTTATTTAAGCGTTTTATAGCGGATAAGATTTATTCATAAAGTTTTTTTCATTATGTTATCTTAAACGACGAGAGTGTTGTAGCATACATAAAGAAAAGTTTGTTCTTGGTTGCCATAACGGTTTATTAGTTATTTATTTATTATAAAATTAAAACAATCAATAAAAAATATTGTTATCCTATAGTTTTTTATTATTGGGTTGCGTGCAAAATTCTTAAAATTGTCCTAAATTTCTATTAACAATGTTAAAAATAAGTATTTTTTTGATTTTTAATTTTCTACAGTCTTTCCAAAGCCAAACATTTTTTCGTATTGCATTGTTAAAATTGTCGCAATAATTCGGCTCAAATAGATTACTGAATATATTGATAAGGCTTGTAAATTTTATTTCTCATAACTTTTTTGTTTTAATATTGGTATTTTTTCATTTATAGTTTACTTATTATCTCTTGTTATTTTGGTTACTTGCTTGTTTCGCTCGTTTTTACATTTATTTATAAATTGATCTTGTTTCAATACATTTTTGTTTATTTTAATTAGACATTTTTTATAATTTTAATTGCTTTTTTTGGTTGCGTGTTTCATAAATAGTTTTGATGCACTATAGATTCTCGTATTTGTTTTACATTTATTGCACGGATGCCTTCTGGCAAATACACAACAACATATAAACTTACATTTCCCTTGTTTCATGTTTTATTTTTTAATTTTTATAAGGTGTGTTAGATCCAAGTCAGAGCCAATAAAAAGAATTTGAATGATAACTTTATATAAAATACACAGATTGTTATTTCGACTGTTTCTCAGCTTCTACAAAGTTTGATTCATCAGATGAGAGAGATGTTTGTATAAGCTGGACAAACTGACCTCAACCAAAATTAGATTAAATAGTGCTCACCAACAATAACAAGAAGATTATTTGTGTGCTCGATCATTTGATAATTGAGTTGTTTTATTATTCGTTTTATTATATGTTTATATTGTTCATACAAACTTATTGCTTCCTTGCTCCCTTTTATAACCCAATTAAACGACAATTATGCAGGTGTTGGATTATAAGTTCAAACCTTAGATACTATTAACATGTTCAATTTTCATGCAAATATATTTGTTTTATAATCATTAATAGTCGAAACAGGACTTAGAAGCAAATCTGAGCACAGATTAGTACGATCTTTAAGCTGAAATCAAAATATGATGGTAGAAAAGACCATGTTATAAGGGTTTTTCTGATCTACTTGTTGATGTCTATTTAACAATTTGGCAACAGTCTAATATCATTTTATCAACCCAATGATGCAAAACCCTGGGTTTGGTCTCTCTGTTGTCTTTCAAACCGTTGATCATTTTTCAATAGTTTATCATCATCTAGCAATCTTGTTAGATTAATTTATCATATATCTAAAATTTGTGAAAAACTATTAAGTATATCTCATATAATTGTGTCACTGCTGCAGACAACCAATTGCTAGATTTCGGGATTGACAAGAACGTGTTAAGCTGGTTGCAAAGTTGGCTAGCAAACATATTGGCCTGTGTGTCGGTGCAAGGATGATGGAGTAAGAAGTACCTCTTTGAACAAGGACTGCCACAGGGAGCAGTGTTTTCGCCATTGTTGTTCTTGGCCTTCATCAATGACCTGCTGGAAGAGGTAGCAGAAGTGGCAAAGGTGAGCGGATTTGCGGACGATCTGGCGGCGTGGGGAAGAGGAAAGAACATGAAGAAGATCTTGGAGAATATGCAGAAAGCGACTGGGATAGTCTGGAAATGGAGCAAGAAATGGCTCATGGTGGTCAGTGTTGAAAAGTGCTCGGTGACTCTCTTTTCAATGGATACGAAAGACAAAGAAATGGAAGGTATTAAAGTGGAAATGGACGGAAGAGAGTTAAGAACGGAAAAGTACCCGACATTCCTTGGCATTAAGTATGATGGAAGGCTGATGTTCAAAGAACACTGTGAGAAGACTATTGAGAAAGCGAGGAAGAGAGTTAGATTGTTGAAAGCGCTAGCGGGTAGAGATTGGGGTTGGAGTAAGGAGCTAATGAGACAGACATACATTGCTTGTGTAAGATCGGTGTTACTCTACGGAGCGGTGGCATGGACACCTTGGTTGAGCAAAACACTCTGGGGGAAGTTGGAGGCAGTTCAGAGAGAAGCAGCTAGAATACTGACGGGGATGGTGGCAAGTTCGCCGGGGGAAGCAGTGGTGGAAGAAGCAGGGCTAAGAGATTTGAGATTGGTGGCACAAAGTAAATGGAGGATAGAGTACGAGAAATGCCTGAGAGTAGAGGAGAATAATCCTAGGAAAGCACTAGTAAGGAACACAGTTAGACAAAGACTGAAAAAGGAAGGATGGAGGAAAAAGACGTCAAGAATGATGAGATACTGGGAAGATGGAAGGTTTGGTAGAAGAGAGTTTCCAAAGATGAAGGCACCGTGGGAAAAGAGAGTTGAAATGGAAGTGGAATGGGTTGGAAAGAAGACTGAATACGTGGAGGAAAATAAAAGGAAAGCGATAGAGAGATTGAAGAAAGAGCAGTACGACGTGATCATCTATTCTATACAGACGGGTCGGCGCAGGATGTGTGATTACGAGGGGAGATTGGGGAAAGAACAGAAGCGAACTGGTGGACAGAGTGGAGGAAGAAACGATTGGAATGAGAGAAGAGGGAAGGAAGATTGTGCTAACGTGGGTACCAAGCCGCTGTGGGATTGAAGGGAATGAGCTGGCGGATAAAGCGGCAGATAGGGCTACATTTCTTAACCAAGAAGGGGTGATGTGCAGTTATGACGGGATGAAAAGAAGAGTGGGAGCGTGTGAAGATAAATCTGAATGGAAGCACGAAACATCAAAGAAGATGTACGGGGAGAAGGGAAGTGATAGGAGCTGGAATGTGGAAAGTCAATGGAGCAGAGATGAGACTGTGAGCATGGCAAGATTCAGGTGTGGTTATTCGCTAGAGCTAGGTGGTTACAGGAAGAGAATAGGCTTGGTGGCGGAGGGAAAATGCAGAAGATGCGGAGAGGAAGAAGAAGATGTGGAGCATGTGTGGAGCTGTGATGCAGGGATGGAGATCAAGAAGGAGTTTCGGCCTGGATGACTTGAAGGATGCGTGGAAAAATCCCCGGGGCGGCGAAGAAGTACTGGGAATGGTGGAAGAAAGTGCGGCTCAAGTAGGGATAACGACGACGGCAACAGTACCAATAGGTTGGACAACATTTAATCTGGACATGTTTCACTTATACAATAAGCATCGTCAGCGGGATATTTACAGATGGTTTAGGCACAACAAAACGTGACACAATATTTACAAGTGGAGGGACAGAGTACATACAGAATTGAAATAAATAGACAATTTGAACACATACAGACAGAGAATTATAATACATGTTTAAACGTCCACAAACAATTAACTTAAGAAAAAACTTGTAAAAAAATAAGAGGCACCACTGTTCGCCAATGCTGTGTTCATGCTTGGTTTCACCTCCTTGATCTGGATGGCTTCCTAGATGGAGAGTTCAGTCAGTCCAGCACATTGATCCAGTACATGAAACGCAATGGCTGGGTCGTCTTGCCACTTCGTAATATTGTAAATGATATACCAATCAATCAATTCAAAGTGACATGCGCCCATGCAGCCGCCTTCTCGTGGTGGGGTGTTCTGCTCGTTCAGGAAAAGTGCTGCGTTCCCTGGGACCTCCTGCAGTTGCTCTATCCCCCCTCTCTCCATCTCTTTCTCTCTCTCTCCATCTCTTCTCTCTCTCTCTCTCTCTCCATCTCTTCTCTCTCTCTCTCTCTCCATCTCTTCTCTCTCTCTCTCTCCCTCTCTTTTCTCTCCTTTCTCCATCTCTTCTCTCTCTCTCCCTCTGTACTCTCTCTCTCTCTCCCTCTCTTCTCTCCCTCTCCCTCTCTTTTCTCTCTACCTTCTCTCTCTCCCTCTCTCTTTTCTCTCACTCTCTCTCATTTTCTATTTTATCTCATTTTTCCCCCTCTCTTAACTGTCTCTTTTTCTTTCTATTCTCTCTCTCTGTCTTATTTCTCTCTTCTATCATTTATTTTTTCTCTCAATGAACTCTTCTCTCCATTTCTTTCTCACTTTCTTTTCTTTCTCACTTTCCTTGAGAAAGTCGTTGCTTTGACACGTACCGCCGACTGTGAATTACAACATCAACAACCATCAAAGCGCTTCCATTTATATATACCATTAAATTAGTTTCACTATATATGCATTGTTTGTTAAAATGAATTTTGCCACAATATAAGTATTCCAGAACAAACTGTTGAAAAGCATCTATTTGAAAACATAACCCTTTCTATATAAGCTCAGTTGTAGATCGTATCAAATTTGACCTTTTTCTATTTGCTACTGCACCAACAGCCTGAATCTACACTTTCTGTCGCTGATTTCTTAAATTTTCAGTAATTTCTCTGCCGAATCAGCAAATAAAACATTGTTAACCGCGTAACAAATTGTTAAACTTTCCATTTTTACATAATGTACTACTAGCAAATTAGTAAGTACTACAGTACGTTTAAATACGTATTACCAGCCGTATATCGTTGAGTCAGTTTGACTTAGCATTATGATTCATCGCACTATCTCTGTTGTATCCGCAACAATGTTGACAAATATCCTCTAAAGGAAGACAAAAGACAAAGGACACAATGGTGAAAAGGTGTTTGTGTGACCGACCGGGTGGGGTGAATTGAATGCGGAGCCCGTTTCACTTCGGAAGAATAGCATCTTGACGAGAAAAGACTCGAAGAGAAAAGAGGAGCTCAGAAGAGGATTAGAGAGGAGGGGGATTAGGGAACGGTTCGCCTTTGATGCGCTGAGACCCCTTGACAGGAATGTTGTGCACCCAACTCCTTTTGTGTCATCGGCGGCGACCTCTTTACACTTTCACCTGGGGAGGACGGGGGGTACTGCTCTTTCGATTCAGTGAGGCTGGCTGACTGGAAGGTGTCGTTCGTTACACGCGCGGTTAACCCCAATTTTTATCTCCACGAAGAGGAAAGGAAGTGGTACCCCACCCCCCTATCCTCCATCTCCTCCACGTCCGCTCATCGGCGAATCTTCTAAGTGCTTGCTGAGTTTGTCTACTTGATCGTGTGGTTTGCTATTGCTCGCTTCACCTGACTTCCATTATCCGCTTCCAGCCTTGCTGCTTGAAGTCCTCAGGTAAAGGTGTCTGAGCAGAGATCAGCTAGTAGCGGTTATCCACGTATGCGTATACTGGAGACAACTTGGGAACGTGCGAAAGAGACTTCTTATTCCACGAAGCAGGTTTCATCAGTGCCTGCAATTTGTCTGTGCTACTGTATGCACTGGTTTGTAGATGCATCTGATCAGTTTTACGAGCAAGGCAGTTGAAGACGAAGACAGAGGAGAAGAGATAGATAGATAGAGAGAGAGAGTTTAGAGGTAAAATATAGAGAGAAAAGTACCAGAAGACGCGAGAAAGAGCGAGAAGAGAAAAGCGATAAATTGAAGAGACAAATAAATGAAAAAACGAAAAAACAATAATAATAACTTTATTTACAGAGGCCAGTATGCCTAGAAAAGGGAATAGGCAAAAAGTAGGGAAGGGCCCTCTGTTGGAAGAGGCCAATAGTAGAAAAGGGGCCCTCTGCTGGAAGAGGCCAATATACCTAGGAAAGGGGTCCTCTGTTGGAAGAGGATAAAAGTAGGGAAGGGCCCTCTGTAGGAAGAGGACAATACACCTAGGAAAGGGGGCCTCTGTTGGAAGAGGATAAAAGTAGGGAAGGGTCCTCTGATGGAATAGGTCAATAGTAGAAAAGGGACCCTCTGTAGGAAGAGGACAATACACCTAGTAAAGGGGTCCTCTATTGGAAGAGGATAAAAGTAGGGAAGGGCCCTCTGTAGGAAGAGGACAATACACCTAGGAAAGGGGTCCTCTGTTGGAAGAGGATAAAAGTAGGGAAGGGCCCTCTGTTGGAATAGGTCAATAGTAGAAAAGGGACCCTCTGTAGGAAGAGGACAATACACCTAGTAAAGGGGTCCTCTGTTGGAAGAGGATAAAAGTAGGGAAGGGCCCTCTGTTGGAAGAGGCCAATATACCTAGAAGAGGGACCCTCTGTGGGAAGAGGACAATACACCTAGGAAAGGGGTCCTCTGTGGGAAGAGGTCAATATACCTAGAAAAGGTACCCTCTGTGGGAAGAGGACAATACACCTAGGAAAGGGGTCCTCTGTGGGAAGAGGCCAATATACCTAGAAAAGGGACCCTCTGTGGGAAGAGGTCAATATACCTAGAAAAGTTACCCTCTGTGGGAAGAGGTCAATATGCCTAGAAAAGGGACCCTCTGTGAGAAGAGGCCAATATACCTAGAAAAGGGACCCTCTGTGGGAAGAGGTCAATATACCTAGGGACGGAGCCCTCTTTTGCAAGACGCAAAATTGAGAATAAAAAAATACATTTCATGTTTTTTATTCAAATTGAAAATAATGATAAATTCATTTCATCGGCTGTTTTTTATAATCCTATCTAGATATATATTCATATATATATACTGTATAATCATACATAACTAGAAAAATGCGATATTTAAAAAATATTGCAAAGATATGAAGGATCTTTATGCTCATATTAAGATCTAAGGAACAAATATTGTATGTGTCATTCTCCCGTCGTCCGCGGGGTGTAAGAGCGTTGAGATCTCCCTGTCTGTTGGCTTTCCTTGTACTGGTCGATGATGTTCGTTGATTCTAGTGGACATGTGCAGGCCGTGTCTTCTCTCCGATGTAGCGAGAAGGTCAACGCTCATATTGAAAGCATATATAGACAAGGTTTTGGTGAGACGTTAAACGACACAGGGTACTCATTCTTAAATATATTGCTAGTTTTATAGGTAGAAACGCACCCTTTTAAATGTTAAGTATGAACAATCCTATCTATAATTAGAGAAATGTATGTATGTATGACCGGTATTTTTCTCCCAACTCTCTTGACGGATTTGCATGATTGAT
>JAUYWV010063783.1:4428-15850 GCA_032274565.1 Nematoplana nigrocapitula | reverse complement strand
CACTCGAGCGCCGCGCGGATGGCCGTGATCTCCGCAATGAAGCTTGAGCAGTGATCTCCCGCTGGAAGCGAGAGATCGCCGCCCCCGCCGCAGAGGCTGCAAGAGATGGAGGCACCCGCGCCGCCCTTTCCGTGTCCGATTTGATACGTCGCATTTCTATCCGAAATCGCCTGTTTTCTTTCTGATCTACATATGTAGTACAGTCAGATCAGGCGAGAGGAAGACTTTAGAAAAGTCCCCGCCTCTCAACAACACCTCTAAGCATCTGTATTTCAATCTCTCTGTTCATTTATTTGCGCAGTTAGGTCAATAATAGTACACGTAATATGATCATCAATTTCATTTTAAATTTTTTTTAGCTCTTCAGAAATTATGGATTTAAAGGCGACTTCGCTGAGACCAGAGTTCTTTTCACAAAGTGCACCATCTTACAAATCGCAAGATATTCCAACAAAGTCATAATCATAATATTAATTATTCAAAAACACTGCACAGATAATAAATGGGCTTATCTTGTTTTCACAAAAAAATCCATAAATGTGATGAGATATTATGTTAAGAGTTTCGGCGGAAAAAATAATTTGTAACAACATTCTGTAAAGAAAGTATGTAAAATCTTTTATTGGAAAGTGCGAGAAATTGGAACACCAATGTGTGAGAAAAGGTGTAAAAATGATTTTGCAGTTTCTAAAAATAGTTATTTGTTTTAGCTAAAATTGGTACAAACCTTTTTAGCAGTTGTCTACCTACTTTTACTACAAGTGGAATATATCGCAAAATCTACTTGGCCATACCTGCAGAAAGCACCACTCCTGCCATCTGAGGGTTGGCAGAAATCGAATGCTGACTCCACTCGACCTCAATTCCTCCATCTGCAACCCGCGACTGGTTCAGGTGGATTGACCGAGTGGAAATGACGGCTTCGGCTTCGCTGACTGTCCCGCCGTTGATTGCCACGAGGAGATCGATAACTTTGCTGCTGGTAGACACCTGATCATCAGCCAATCGGATGACTGGCGCCAGTTTCGAATTGGATGTCAAGGTAATCAACTCCTCGGCTGTCAAATCAGAAACTGCGCGAGATCCTCGATCGAACAACACGCGGCTGGCAAGCTGTGCAACCTGGAGCGCCTCGTCTGGAAACAAACGAAAAGGGGAGAATTGATCTATGTTATAAATAAGCATACTTTCTAAATGGTTGGTCTGGGCAGCATTCGAGCCAGCCCTGAGATGAATAGAAGTATACCAAAGGAAATTCGAAACGAAAAATTAAGAAACAAATAAAAGTTTTAAATTTATGGAGTTTAAGCCGGATAACATTCTTACCATAACGCAATAAAATCGATCATTTAAAAAAATTATGAGCGCTTCATCTCGAAGTTTAAAGAAAAAAATGTAGATGACTCCATTATTTTGTTTGAAAAAAGCACTCAGATATTTCCGGTGAATTTTTAGGTTACTGTCAGTAGTAATAACAACTTTGAGTTAAAAGCTAAACTCTCACTATTTATAGCGAAATCTAAGTCACCATTTAATATGAGAAGTACTTCTTCTACGGTATAAGCGAACGATTAGCGAATTAAATAGTAATCCGAAATGGTTTTCTGCTCATTCAACCACCAAATATACAGTAGTAACGTGAATAGAAATTTCAAAACTATTTCTTTTTCACAATTCATTCACCAGCCGTTCGGACGGTTGGTTATTCTTACTTATATACTGCAGGTAAAAGTAACACCAACCTTAATATTACGTATATGTATAAAATTTGTAAGCTGTTATTCTTACGTCAAGTAAATTGAAATGGTCGAGTTAAACAAAAACATCAGTCCAAGATATTGTTGTACACTGATTTAATTAATCATTTGTCATTTTTAAAGATTAAAAAAAATCACGTTCAACAAATATATATAATATAATATTTCACGATAGCTGTTGGCAAATTTCCGCAAATTTGAAGTGATAATATATTCGTCAATAATTCAAATTCTCTACATTCTTTCACCCATAGACTTTGTATGCCGTGGGTGCAACCGGCATCAACATCGGCGCTCCACTCACATCTGTTCTTCGCTCTGTCACACAGGGATTCCAATCATTAATCACAACCAGTTTCATTTCCTTTCCTTGTACGCTACCCTGTATGTTAGTTTAGTGAAATATCTAATAATTGAATAAGTTTCCTTTTAAATAAGCCATTGTGATACATTCTGAATCGCGTAAACATAACGGTGCGCAATTTAATTATTATTTTCACGAAAAAATAAGAATAACTGTTTTGGTATTTTTACGTTTTTTCTGTACACAAGCCGTCCGGACCACAGAGTATATAATAATAAATAGAGGTTCGTCTCCAAGGTGGTTACTAGGTCTTTGTCCTTTAACCTTTTAAGAAATTTGAAATTATAAATACATTAATATTGCACACATTTTCGTTAATATTTTAGCAAATATAAAAATGAAAACAACTTTTAATATTATCACAGAATTATACATTATTCTACAAAGTTTTGTTTTAAAACGCGTATAATGAAGGGTGGCGCCATACATACTATTTGCAAGCTTTTTACGTGTCATTTATTTGTGATGGGAAAAGGTAAAAAATGCAGTGCCTACAGTTGTCATTTTCCATCGATTTTATCTCTCCTTTCATTTATTTTCTCTTTAACTCATTCGATCTCATTCCATCTTCGTTTTGGATCTATATGTTAGTTGAAGGTGACCTTCCCTCGCAACGCCCTCATTTCTGGTTGCTAGGATGTGACGTCACCTGTCAGACTGTAGTGCGTTGAAATTCTGTGACGTTATCCAATCATACTGTTTTGTTTCATGGATTCATGGAATTCCCTCAGGTTCACGCGGGGATCTATATGGATCTATATGATAAGTGCAAGGTCATTAAAAGACATTGGTTAAATTATGGGTAGTCAAAAAATAGTTCATTCGTACACTAGCATTTTTATGGATCACTAAGTGACAGAAAAATAAGCTTATTTTTTACACTAGTTAAGATAAAAATATATGAAAATTTAAGTGTAGTCCTTCATTTACTCCGAGTTAAACCTCTATGTACTAATTACTCTATGCTCCGGACGGTTGACGAATGGATTAGGGAAAAGGAAATAGTTTTTAAGTTACGTTAAACTCTACTCATTTAAGGGCTTAACTTCACCAGGGTTAGCACCATTGGCCCCCAAAACACATTCAAGGCTTTCAAATCACAATTTTCAAGGTCATAATTCATGTTTGCACAAAATAAAATCGCGATTTTTTAAGGTTATAACCAGAGACTAATTTAGCAAAGTAGTCCCTGGTAATACTTCATGTTTTGCAACTTTTCCTAATTATATGATGCCCGCCCAGTGATACTTTAATACATAAACAGTATCACACCTGCAGTATATTTAAGATAAGAACAATACACAAAGTAAGCATTCTTATCACTTATTGAGTCATTTTATTGGTTTTTTCGGAGATGGATTGAAGTAGAAGTGCTTTGGCAGCTCTCCGAAACGCATATGACTGGCATACGAGTTTACTGTCACCAGTCGATCCCGTCTCCTCAGCCAACCTGTCCCCATCTCCAAGCAGATTCTTCCACTCCACCTCGACTCTTCGTTGCTTCCTCTTTATCTCTTCCAATTCTTGTGACTCTTCATTCTTTCGTTTCTGACAACCCTCAGCCTCCTCCTTCTCCTTTATTTCTCTATGTATAGTGCATTTGTAGTCGGAACTTGGCTGCAGCAGCGGAGAGTAGCAATGCATGCAAGATGTTAACATTTTCAATGCCTCCAACTTTGATTACCTGGTTGCGAATGCATCGCTTGGCCACCAAAGATTTGACAGAAAGATTAACACAGGTTAATACTTATTTTTTGTTAAGGGAAAACCCTCAATCAACAGTAGCTTGGCCGTGAGAGGCCACTAAAACCTTTCTGACCACGTCCCACAACTCCTTCTATCCAGGGTTGTCGATTAGGCGATCAGACAAGAAGGTATCCAGCCGAGTTTGTCCTGGTACAAAATCTTCAAATGCCTGTTTGTCTGGACATCTTTCCGAAAGTCAAGAAACTGAAGCTTCACAATATCACAATTGTCGTCTTCCACCCATTTTGCCACGTTTATGGTTCGCAGCACAGAAGTGATTTGATTGCTGGTATTCTTCTCTGAATCCAATAGGATGAAAGATGGAGTTAGACATGCAAGATTACGACAGAGGCTATAGCCAGGGTGGCCATTCTCAAGTCCAAATTATTTTCCCAGACTTTTGGGAAGAGAGAAATTCACAGGACAGGAATGAGAAAAGAACAGACAAGAATGAAAATTACTGACATCAAATAATGTAGGCATGTATTTACAAGAGGGCAAGTACAAAAAAATATATATAAATAAAAAGCTATCAGTGAGCGTAGCAAGCAGGAAAGTTTGTAGTCTAAATTATATTTTAAAGAAAGCTAGAATATTCCCTGACTTTAAGCTATTTTCCCTGATTTTTCAACAAAATCATGTAATTTCCCTGTATATCAAAGAGAGGAGATTTCTCTTTGATCTTATTGATAACGGAAACAAGAAATGCTCTCGCCTCCATCCGCAGTTCTAATACTTGGCGTTTAGATAAGAGTTGCTTGGCCTTGAGAGATGCATTTGTTTTAGAAGCCAAGGTCGATCGTAGAAATTTGCTTCAGGTTATTCGAGTCATCCATCTCCAAACCCATCAACTTCTGGGGAGTGGTTGCAGGTTCAAGAGAGTCACTAGTCATGAAACGAGACATAAGATTCTTCGTCACACTTTTTAGATCGTCAGCGAAAATGGAAGCATAGGCTGATCAGCTTGGTATTTGACCAGGAAGGGTTCTACCTCATTAGCAACTGAAACGAAGATTTCCACGTGAGGAACAATTATTTCAGACATCTCTAGCTCATCAAGAGTCTTGAATGATTGGAGCTACAGTACTGAGGTTTTTGGCTTTGCCTTTCTGATCTCCTGAAGATATTTCTTTACATTTGGTCAAACAACAAGCGCGCTCTTTTGCAACTTTACGATTATCTACCCAACGGTGCTTTCAAAAGAAGCAGAACAATTGAGGTAAGTTTGAAATACTCCTCCATCCTGCAGGGTGAATCCTTAAAAGATAATACAATGACGAGAGGAAACGTTCAACATCCCAACTAGCTGCAGAGTGTCCGTCACTGAAGGTATTGTGGAGGACGTGGAGTCCACAACTACCAACATTAAGAATTGATTGGCCGTTCGACCTCAATACGTTTGTTGAACTTTTCATGAAAAGCCCAATTCACTTTGGGACCATTCATTCAGACTTGCAAAACCCCTTTCAGTTGTAAGGGCTCGCATGCTCCCCATATGGCCTCCATCTAATTATCTGCCGTTCATTGTCCCAAGAAGACAGAGGTAAAATAATTGGTTGTGACTTCACCACTTTCCCCAAAACGGATGAAGATAACCATTTGTTTATTTTGTAGATCTTCGTTGTGTTTCGTCAAACAGAAGCACGTAGTATTTCTCCTTCTGTGCCGCCTCCAAGAGTAGAGATGCAAAATGTGATGCAATATCAAATGTTGTCAGGTATCTGCATTTCGTTTCACCACAGGACATGTTCTGGGCGATTTTGCTGTTTGGAAACATACTTCGGAAGAGAGGAACTATGTCCTCACTTCTTCTACTGGAATAATGAGAAGAAACCGATTTGAGGACCTGCATTACTTCTGCATTCACAACATCGATTGAAGAACCTGTTGACGGGAGTTTAGATGATGCAGACATTAGTGCAGACAGGCTGGAGGAAGCAGGCGTTTATGCAGACAGGCTGGAGGAAGCAGACGTTGGCGCAGACAGGCTGGAGGAAGCAGACGTTGGTGCCGACTGACCAGAAGAAGCAGATGTTGGTTCACCCATTTTCCCTAAATCTATGCCCTTATTGCATAAAAATTCTTATATTTATTTTCTTGAAAGAAAATAGTACCATTCAAGAAATTGGTTTTCTTGAAAATGCTGAAATTCAAGGCTTTTCAATGCTTTTTTCATGGTTTCCCATATCTCAAGGCTTTTTAAGCCGAGATCAAAATTCAAGGCTTTTCAAGATCGGTGCGAACCATGAAACACGCATGTGCGCGCTCTCTCTCCCTGGCACAAACTCACACACTCTCTTACCTCGCGAATACTGGCGAACTCTCTCTGCATTTGTCTGCGACAGTCGTCCACCAGAACGTCGAGTCTCTCCACGCGTTCCGCTGAATTCTGCATCTGAAATCGATGTACTTCCACGTTGGTTTGCATTTCCCGCTGTAAGAAAAAGATACAAAGAGAGATAGAATGATTACCATTAAACCACCCTAGAGACAAAATGAATAGGAATTATATCTCAGAAAAATTAAAACAATGGAGCATCCTTTCAAAATTAGTGGTTAAAATAACTGCAAACTTCTCCTGCTTCAAAATTAAATTTTGAAAGGTTGGTGTGAAATTGTTGTATATTTTTATTCGGTAATGTATTTTTGAAATTATCATTCGTTAGAACAACCAAATAAAAATTCCGGCCTGGGACACGCCAGGCTGACTCCACCAGGTCCTCCAACTCCAGCCTCCTTCTCTCGAACTACCATCTTCTCTCTCCCTAAACCTCTGGCAGCATCCCGCCAGCTCTCTGCTGTAGCCTGTCCTCAGCCTCACCATACTCACCGCGTCCGAGAGGCTCTAGCACGCCTACACAGTAAACTCTCTCGGTCCTCTTGTGGGTCCAGGTCTTCACTCTGCACTTTCTGCGAATACATGCTTTTACGCTGTCGCTCTGAGACCCTCCCCCAGCTTCACCCGCCACCTCGTTCCCCCAAATTCCACAATGCCCCGGGGCCCACATGAAAACCACCGCCTTTCCCCTCCCACATAATCCATTCAACTGTCCACCTCCATACCTCTTTACCTCCTCCAGATTCAGGCTCGTTGCCACTTCTCTCCATCCCTTTCTTTTGAGGCACTTTCGAGTATCCTCAGTCTCCAAACACGGTGTGGGGTTGGTCTCGGCATCTCCCCTTCTCCAGCATCCAAATGTTTTCCACCACCGCTCTCAACTCGACCAGTCCAAACTCTGCCAGGAAAGTTTATCTGTATATAGGAAAGCTTCTTAAAGTTCCCGTTCTGACCATGCCAGCTTCTACCTGGACCCTCTCCAGCACACCTCAGTTGGTCACTGTCGCCTAACCGCCGTACCACATCTCGCCATTTAGTTGTCTAAACACGAGTATTCATACGTATTCTAACTGATAGAGCTGCAATGGTCATCCACTATTCATCGCTGAAAGAACCTCACTCTCTTCGCTTGACATCCGGTCAGCGTCGCTTTGCGCTGCATTACTGACACGCCATTCTAGCTTTATCACCACCCACCACGAAACAAGAGCAAGAGACACTTTTACTCCAGATGAAATAGAAGAGAAAGCTGTCGCCACCAACACTTACCACAACACCGGCCAACGAGCCTTTGACCTGTTGCGATTCGTTCCGGCAATCGCTCAACTCGCGTCGTAAGGTTGTCAGGTCTTCTTTCACCTGACTACTCAACAAATATACGGCCTGTCCCTGCCCTTGTCCACCGCCCGCCGACGCCTCTAGGGCCCAGTGTGGTGGGCCCGAGCTTGGCTCACCGGATTGGCTAGTAGCACCGACGTCATCAGGACCACTGCCACCACTGCCAAGACCTGATTTGTGTAATCATATGAGAATTATTATTAAAATATAGACGTATGTTTGAGGATCTCGTTTACAACAATAATTAATATCTCCGAAAGAACTTTGAAAAATGATTTTCTACAAGCCCACACAATTTTGATATCTTAAGTAACATGTCTATAATGTTAAAAACATTGTTGTCGTAGCAAGTCTACAATTCCGACCTTGGAATAAGGTCGTTTGTTTAGTGGCCTGGTTATGACCGTAATGATGTGAGATTATTCTGATATTCAAACAGGGACCTGGATTTTACTAGTTCTATTCAGTATTTATTTCTCAATTAAAATGTAAAGCTTAAAGGCTTGGAGAAATCAGTAGACTGGTTAAAGTTTCAACAGTAGGTTGAAATTAGTTTAATAAAGTTTCGCAAAAGTTTTAGGATTTCCGGCATTAAAATAACTTTCATTAGACTGTCGACCACTCATACCCATGGCGGCGATAGAGGGGTATATTCTATCTGGAAGTTTCTTCATTCCCGCTGGAGGGATGCACGCTGAAATCGCATCCTTCCTACCCTTCCAGATAAATATCTGAACTTCTGGGGAAATGTACAGTCACTATATTTCCCTAAAACAACTATGATACAATACGTAGAGTAATAACAGACATAAAACAAAACTAACAATTCAATTACAACTTTTTCTAGAGTGTAGTGTAAGACTGAATTGAATCGGGAATTGGCGAAATTTAGTATAAAGTTTGTCATAATTTCTGAAGTGTGCGATTTGTGAGTCTATTTTATTCCGAAAATTATTTTTAGATAAGCATATGTAAGATAGCAACAGTACGTATTTGTGTGAACATATTGGGATATCCCAGATTGCGGAACACTATTAAAGGAGTGTGGCCCGTGAAAAACATACTTGATGCTCGAAAAGTGGGTAGTACAGATTGGTCGACTCCACCATTCAGAGCCCGGCTGGTCTCCAATCCGCCGGAGGACATTGAGGTCGTGTGACTCTTCAGGGCCGCTCCGCCCGACCCGGGTGATTGACTCTGGCCCTTCGATTGAGGCTGACTCACCTCCACAATCCCGGTGGAGGTGTGCACTGTGTAGTCGTGGAGGGAACTCGGACCGCGTTTCTTTTCCTCAACACTGAGTTGCCCACAAAGAAAAATACACGCAAATTATAACTTTCTCTACTTCTAAATTGAATCTCTGAAGGAAAAAATCCTAAATATATTTGTTAGTATTTCCTGTCAAGGGTTATTCAAAGTGGATGCCAATTTGTCCAAATGCTGTTCTCAAAAATAAAACATGAAATTGTTCTTTCAGTTTACTAAACATATTAACAAACGAGACATGAAGTCGTATTGTCGTAACTAGTCGTACTTTCAGATACATTGTATACGACTACTCGTGGTATGCGGAAAACTTTACTATGTAGTACACAACAAGCGATGTATATTTTGACACATCTGCCTGTAATAAACGAGCATAACTAATAACTTACAGAAAACTTCTCCAACATACTTTTATTACAATGGATTACGAGATGCAAGTATAGCTATGGGACAATTAAATCGAGAGAGGAAGTTAAGAGAAAAGAGAAACTCCTTCGATTTTCATGTTTATGATTTCATCCGAATAATACGCAAATCGCAACAAATAATTACGATTAGCACTTCTCTTTTAAAATACTAATAAAACACTTTCGGTGGCTTCATCCATTGTATAATATAGTTTAATAGGAAAAGGTGCACCAGTCGTTAGAATACAAAAATCTGTTGGTGTATAGACCATACAGCCCGCAGCAGACCGTAGATCACGGGGTAACTGTTTGGTTAAATAAGTTCACCTGAATGAGTCATAAATCGGTGAACTCATTCTCTTTCTACTATAAATGTTTGCGCCTAGGCCTATACTAGCAAAAGTATCAACAACCCTATAGTCGTACTGGGCAGTAATAACTTTATACTGTACTGTTTAATTATAGATGAGTTGTTGAATATCATCAGACTGGCAATTTGGAGTTCTGCTTCGCTTTCCCAAAACACCCTCAAATTGGAAAACACCTGCAAAGGTTTATGACAATAAATGTTATGTACAAAATTAACTGACCTCCCTCCTCCAGGCAGGAACTGGAGACACTAATCACTCAACGTTTCCTGAGCTACAAAATGTTAGCGTTTGATTAACACATTCAAAGTATCTTTTCCGTCAAAAGACGAAGAAAATATCATCACAATTATATTGATATTTATAAAACATGACATGCATATTTAAAACATTAATGTTACGTAATTGTGCTAAAAACAGTACAACGAAAGACTGACGGGATATTCTGAAGTACCTAGGAAATACTATTTGAATTTTAGCTTATTTGCGAGCGTGTTCTAGCATTACCGTTTTAAGCACTATCTTGTGGTAGGTACGATGGTGTAATTTCGTGTTTTAGACAAATTCAAAAAACAATTTGTTTAAATTAGTAAATTCATTTTCACGATTCTACTGTTAATCCTGGCTACTGTATAATTACGAGTACTGTTTGTGGTTCAAAGTTATTAATTACTTTGATTTATTTCAATGCAATTACAATCTAAATTTCACTGGATCCTTCTTCTATAACCTTTTAAGTTAATTAACACTTTTCTATGTTTAATATTTACATACTATAGCTTTCTTATGACTATTTGAATTTAAATTTATGTATTTATCTAATTCAGTAATTTGTTGGCCTTGATACGCTAAGATAACTATTTGAAACATATTTTAGTTTTTGAATAGCTGTAGCTAGCTCGCAGTTGCATGTGAAAAGTGAATGTCTAAAATGACATGTCAAAAAGGAAATATTTTGTACGAGACATATAAACACAACTAATGCACAAATTTGTCATGTTGAATTTTTACATCACAAAAGTATTAAGCATGTTTTTGGCATTCAGCCAAATAATTAATTAGTTTATATTATATAGTTTGGGAACTATACTAGAACAAACATCTGCCGAATGCATATAGCCATAACTAATTCATCTTGGTCGGAAACAAGTGAATTCTTTAAAATTAGTTCAAATATTGAATAGCCAATAACTTAACAGAGTTCCTATATTCTATGAAAAAAGGTATAAAGTTCACCGGTCAATTAAAGAGCGAGATAGTAAAATTATGTAACAGCTGCGATTCGTATAGCGAAAGGAAAATTATCGACAACATACTGTATGAAACATTTGTCTGGCAAACATTTTATTAGGATAATGTTTTTTTCATAAATGCAGCATGTTACTCAATCATAATATATTTTTAACGACTTTATAATATCCTTCAGACCAGAATAACGATTTAAAAAAACATTTTTCTTATAATCAGTGTACAAATCAGAAGTTCAGATTACATCATCAAAAAACTCCACTATTTCAATGCCAATAGCACACATTACGCGATCGACTAGCCGGGAGCTAGTTTCAGTGATTCACCACGTAGTTGAAGAGAACGGCGAGAATGTGAACCGTGGAAGAAATTTCCTGTCATTGACCAACTATATGGATCATATCGATCGATCAAGAAAATATGCAAGCAGTGATTCACCATTCCGGTAATAGATTATTTGCACGAAGTAAAATAGAGACAAACAAGTGTGCTTACCAAATGTTTCCGTTAATTTTCCGCAATAGTTATCCCTAACCGTTGTACAAGCAGACTATCAAGCATTTTTTAAAGTGTACAAAAATTGAGTGATA
>JAUYWV010063672.1:0-15854 GCA_032274565.1 Nematoplana nigrocapitula | reverse complement strand
ATGCCCAAGTTAGATGTATCTACCGGCACGGCCTCTCAGAGGAATCCGTGTCGGTGGACTCGTATCTGAGGAAGTCCCGGCTCCCCTGACGAGACCTGCTGTACAACAACAACAACAACAACAGCAGCAGCAGCAGAACTATACCTATTAGAAAATGGCTTGACACATACAGTATAACGCACGTTGCATAGAAAGAACAGGTCTTCTCATTCATTCTTCGTCTACTGTAGATAGCATAAACAAATATCGCCATTTTACAAAACAGTCAAAGACCTGCTTGCGCGGAGGGCCTCTTCTTGTATTTAAGAAGTCATGTGCTCTTGCTAGTTACCGCTGCTACTGTTGACTATAGTTTCGTAATATTATTAACTCTTACAATCTATATGAAGTAATCACAATTAATACCCAGTAAGGGCTATAGCCTAAATAAAATGTTCAACTACAATATATCGCTTGTTATTTTTCATCAATGGTATATTGACATGAGGCACATCTGGCAATCGAACTTAATTACGAACAAATTGGAACTCTCGATCAAGGAGGATTTATTGATTAAGAATTGGAAAACCCATTGAACAATTTCCCGAATATTAGCGGTGCATCTTTTTCACTTCAGGCTTTTAATTAATTGTCTTAAATGTTTCACATACATAGTGTTTAGTATTGCTTGTTTTAATTAATTATCGACATTTTAAAAATCTTATGTCAACATTTTACCTATATGTCTATCAAAACTCCTGTGTACTACGCACTAATCTCAAATAAAGTGAATGGTCGATATCAGGTTTTCTTCATAGTTTAAATTAATTTTAAATAAAACATACTGAGTAAAAACAAGTATTGATGTTCTCAGATACTTTGTACAAGGAATTCTAATGTTAACTAAAGGGGTATATTAGCCGAATCATTTTTTGGTGTTTGTCTCACATTGACACATTCAGTATACCTTGCAGATCAAAGATTAAGTCGTCTGGTCTCAAAAAGACTTACGAAATTGATACTGTATAACACCTTCAGCACTTGAATTTGCACTTGACGCGGTATAGTCTACATGAAATCGCTTGTTCTTTGTACTATGCTGAAGATACATATACATACTTACATACAGTATATAACCAAAGTTATATTCCATCTACTGTTGTCCTTTATTGTATTACTTAATATGATAGTATATAATGTAAAGTATTGATTCTACGTGAAAGTGTTTACTAAAAGGTTTCTCGCAATTCTTAAAGTAAAAACTCAAAAGTCGCACCAGTAGAACTCCACTATTTTGCTCTCTATCCTATATAATTTTGTCCAGCGTATGAAATTAAAATACTAGCTTTTAAAAATGATATATTGTTTTAAAAGAATCTAGAACCTCCAGCTGTGCGTGTTTACATTCGTCACTGTCGGGTAAAGTCATTCGCTCTTTGCGATTATACTTTATGCATAAGAAACTCGACTCATGTAAAATACTATATACATTATTGTAGGGGTATATTAACTATCTGTCCGGGAAAGACAGATTCCTATATATACAACATCCGTTAATTTGTCTAGATAAACGAACAAATGCTATGACCCCAATCAAATGGGATATAAAATGAGTAATCGGAATAAGCAAGCAGTGGCAGAGCGTGCTGGCATAGAAAGGGTCATAAAATCGGTCTACGAGAGAGGGTGAAAGAGTGCCATTGCGCGTGCACAGGCTGAGCCTTATGGCTCTCAAGTTAGGTAAGTAGGTACGTCGTTAGTGCGATCGAGAAAGGCGTGTGCACTGGTCATAATGTCAATTATGTACATTATGTATTTTATGACCAAACCGCACCACCAGATTACACATGTTCTCACTAAAAGTGTTTGTGCATGCAGAGAGATGGCGTGACTGGTAGAATTTTTGTCCTCTCAGCTCTCGAGCTATGCATGGAACTCGAGAAGATCTTACACTCTCAGTGTCTCGTTCTTATAGCAAAAGACTAATCTTAGATCTCAAATATTTATTTACGTACTACGTATTCGGGAAAAAAGACAAAAAGCTGACGATACAATGCCATGTTTGGCTTTACTCCATAGACGCAGACACAGGGGTGACAGAACGACCGGAAATTACCCACCGAAAGCTTTCAGACCTGGAGGAAATATAGTATTTTTCCCACCCAAAACATTTCAGCCCTTTGAGCCAGAAAAACGATTTTGCATAGACATTTTAGCAAAATCATCGAAAAGTCAAGGTTTTATTATCAGAGAGGAAACGGCTGTGTGACATCCAGCATTGCATATGCACTAAAGGAATCCATGATACAAACATGCCTAGATGAGAACTCCTTACAAAGTCATGGATTGTTCTCAGTTTATTTTTTATTTTTAAGCCCATCAGAGCATCGGCGACATTTTATCTATAGGAATTTGAGTTAATATTGGGATTCCGGCACGCCTAAAACGTTTCGTTCAGCGTATTTTTAAAAGACATCACTGCTATAAACTATTTAAAACGAAACTTTGTCAGATTTGTTTGACAAGTCCTATACAGCTGAATGATTGCACGCGCGTTTAAAAACAAATTTCGAAAATTGTTCGGGAAGTGGCAGAATTACTGGCTATATATATTCGTATAGTGTGGGGTAATTGCCCAAACAACTTTATAGTGATGCTGAACGATTGTTTGCACTCATTCCGTCTCAACCTATCAGTATATATGTCCGTTGCTCGCAGGCCGCGAAGTCTTTTTCTTGTTCACGACGCCTCAAAACTTGCCGATTACGCTCTACTTCGTCCCAAGCGAGTCTTACTCATCTTGCTATTATCGCTATGCGCAAATGTCGCTTGGCGCATATTGACATTTTTGCTCATTGATCAATTTGTCCAAAAAATCCATTACCAGAACAACGATATATGTTTTTGGAGGAGCTACAAATATCTGGTGAGGATTTTATTGACGAAAGAATAATGAACTTTTCATTCTTTCTGCCCGCATATTTTATTCATATATAAGCTACATTTTTCTATGTACTGTACAGTATATACACTATACTATTTATTTTTTCTTTCACAGTTTTTCTTTCTAACAGTTGTCATAATTGCCATAGCTGAATGTTACAAAGGGTCATATTTGAAGTATTTAGGAATGACAGTATAGGAAGTTTGAAAAAATTGTCTTTACAAGCTGAAAAACCGTTCAACCGCTTCTAGTTAGACATAATATATCCCAGTAAGATTGTAAATCTCTAAAAAATATTTTTTTCTAATAAACCTGATTGAAATTTTAAGCATTTCAGGTTCATTATCATGTAGCGAATATAGAGACGAATATAATCCCAATTTTACCTGTGGGTATTTCAATCACGAGAAAATATAAAGTAATAACGAAAACATGCAATGTGAGAAAATGCATTCTAACTATAGATTTTGCTGACTAACATTTCAAATAGCGCCGATGAGTCCTTACTCAAAATAATCACGGGTAAACAACGGATGGACACAATTTCAATTTTTGGTAGTCTTTTGTGACATTAATAAACTTTTCCTACTTGTGACTGTAAAGGACGAAACTGAAAATTACAGCAAAATTTATAAGAATAGCATCATTTTATCCAAAAACACGCAGTAATGTATTTTTGCAAAATATATATGTTTAAAATGAAATGACACTTGTCATGAAATGCTCAGTCTAAATTCTTGCTTTTATGTAAAATATCGTGAAAAACTATTATTTGAATTAAATCCAAGTTGTTAATTATAGAAAGCATAGCTAACATCACGATTATACAATTTAAACAGTCGCAACTACTGCAATATATTTTACCGATCAATAATTACATTTTCTTCCTGTAACCACTGCCGATGACAGGCACAAACAAGTGTAGGAATTAATGATTGTATAAAATCCTCTAGAGAAAATGGGAGACCAGAGACACTGGGCATTCTGTGTGTGTGTGTGAGAGGGAGAGTGTGTGTGTGTGTGTGAGAGAGAGCTATAAAATGTATAGAACAATTACACCAAAACGTTTGGACTTCAAGAAAGGAGGGTGGCAACAGGTGGCCCTCTGTTCATGCCTCGCATGGTGCTTGAAAATCTTGCTACAGCATTCCTTCATGTAGTTTGACAGAAAATATTTCACTTTAAGAATAGGCTTGGGGGGACAATTCTTCGCAGCACTCGACTCGACGTGTCAATAATCGATTGAGTATTGATCGCATTTCCCAGATTAAAAAATGAGCATGACTCATTGCCCCTCCGTGTTCTTCCCTCTGCTCTTAGATATTGCCAGAAAGACGTAATCCAAAAAGTTGCAATGTGACCAATATATTTTTCTGTTGTGTCTTGCTCCAACAACAAAGAAAGATTTAAAGGAAATCCATTAATAAGTGAATGGAGGGAATGACTGACAGTCGACTTATGCATCATATAATGATCTGTAATGTGTTAGCAAAGTTGTCCACATATATTTGCTGGCTTCATTTAAACAATAAGTTTCTATATTCACGTAGATTTGTTTTAAATGGCACACGACAGAAATCATTTAAGCGAATAAAAAATAACTTTAATTATATTTACCATCAGACCTCTATTTTCTACAAGTAGACTTAAGGGCTTTGATCCAATAATCTCATATTTTACTTTATAATGAAAATATGGGTATATTATTATATTTGATATTATTCACCATGTGTATATGAAATATTGCAGCCGAACTATTGCTATAACTGTTAAAACCAACAAAAGAAAAATAAATACTGGGTGATTCATAATTATTAACACAAACTAAATCCTTAGTATTAAACTATTACACGACATTTATCATCCAAACTTAGTGTGTAGATAGTACAAGTGTTTACTATCTGCATACTAAGTTTGGATGATAAATGTTTTGTAATAGCTTAATACTAAGGATTAAGTTTGTGTTAATAATTATGAATAAGCCGGTATATGTACATATTAATTTTTATATTTGTATTTGAATTAGTATACTTCGAATACCTTGGCTAGACAATGGGTTACCTAAGATAATTCATTTTGATTTTCATAAAATATATCTGCATAAACAACAGTAGTAGGAGATTCTGCAACTCTTCGGCACTTCCACGCCGAAAGGCCAAGCACATGTGTATAGATGAAGACAATGGTGACGACGGAAATACAGTCTTCTTCTGCAGAAGATAACGATGACAAGAAGGAGGAAGCAGAAGACAACAATGACAAGAAGGAGGAAACCAACGAGTAGGGGCGTGAAAATAGCGATAACGCTGTTGATACATGAACCAATGGCCCATGCGACAGTATTGAAAATACTTGTTTTATTTTATATAAAAACCAGTTTAGATTGAGCTGTTTGTCGTTTTTGTCCTGTTTATTTTAATAGCATAGTATAGTTAGACGACGGAATATAATATTCTAAAGGTAATAGGGTAATCGAGAGAGAAACATAGGATAAAAAAGGTGCATCGAAAGAAAACGGTTTTCATGACAAAAATTATCACTTTATACGAGTACAACAGTTTTATGTTTAAAATACTTCATCAAATATTATAGACTACTAATTTTGCTAAGTTCATTATAACTTCGGACAGGATCTTACTGTGTCTATATAACCCGACTGCGAATAATCCCAAGCAAGCAAACAAATGAAATAATAAAAGAATAATCACAGGTGTTTAGTTTGTTATAATGATTCTTGGATAATCCCTTTCCTTTCCTGAAACCCTCTGATTGAATCTACGAAAGAACAGTGATTTTCTGCCAAATATTTTCTTAATTTTTCGGGTCGGTCACCTTTTACCTTGTTTTCCATATACTGCATAGGTGACTTCTCAAATTCAAAGTTCATTCAGTAGCATTTCACCAGACTCCTTTGTTAACTCTCGATAATGTGACAATAATTTTACTATTGTATCTTTAGGGAGGGTGACTAGCAACTCAGGTTCACCTGTAAATAGCTGTAAATACAAATTACCCGCCGGTTTATCGCCTGTTTGTTTTAGTGCGATGGGAAAAGTCGTACATTGTCAGGACGGACAATTAGCCCCGATTGGGTAAATACTGCCTTGTCGTTCTGGCGAAAGGCGTCTGCAGCCCCATTGACACCGTAATGGCAGTCCGGAGTTGTTTTCTCGCTAATGACTTGCGACAGTCGCATTGTGTGCTTACGAAATCCGCCACTCTTCCCCACCTATGATATGGAATGGTGTTGGTGGCAAGCGTATAATATTGACACGAACGGGACTAAAAGGATTGCAAGTGTCTGACTGCAACTATGTGTGCTTAGATTAGGCATACACTGCTGTGCGATGATGCTGATTTTCTTTGAATGACAAAGTCATTGTGAAAAGAATGACATGAAAACGATAATATACATGGAGGTACGTGGCAGCAGATCTTTCAAATCTGCGGGGGGTTAACCGTAAAAAGTGCACTTTTTAAAAATCAAGAAGAGAAAACCCGATTTTTATCCAATATTTTTTCCAATAAGAATAATATACAATGTGTCTCAGGAAGACAGTTTACTGCATAAAATCGAATATTTAACAATTACATGGAATAATATTAAATTACGTTATTTAAACAAAATTATTTTACTTTTATGACATATGTTCAACAATGACCAATTTCTTTAAGGGCAGGTTTTTATTTTTTAAAGTTTGCAACAAAACAATAACAGCAATTTACAGGGATGCGAATTCCTCTCGTGTAATAAAAAAAACGGTTTTACCCTCTAATATGAGAAAGGGAACCCTATTGATGGAGATGGGTCTCTTTGAAGTGATAATGTGGCCCCTCTATTGTGGAGATTGTGGAGAGGACCACTGGGAAGTGGAGGGCGCCATTTGAGGTTGGATTACTTCGGTATTTTCTTTAAAGATTTTGTTTCCATTTTATTCCACTTTGAGTGTGCTTCAAAGATTATAGAAGGGGAGAGGGTGATTTGGAAGGAATGAGGGATACCTTGGAAGGAAGGGAGAGGGATGACTTCTAGGGGCAGGGGATGACTTTGACGGAAAGGAAATGACTTGGAAGGGGTAGGGGTGACTTTGAGGAGCATGGCATGACTTGGAGAGGAACGGGATGACTTAGAAGAGGTAGGGATGACTTGGAAGCGGCAGGAGATGACTTGGAAAGGGATGGCTTGGAAGCGGCAGGGAATGACTTGGAAGCGGCAGGGGATGACTTTGAGGGCAGAGGATGACTTGGAAACGGCAGGAGATGACTTGGAAGGGGATGGCTTGGAAACGGCAGGGGATGACTTGGAAGGGGGCAGGAGATGACTTGAAGGGACAGGTGATGACTTGGAAGCGGCAGAAAATAACTTGGAGGGCAGGGGATGACTTGGAAGCAGCAGGGGATGACTTTGAGGGGCAGGGGATGATTTGGAAGGGCATGACTAAGAAATGGCAGGGGATGACTTGGAAGCGGTAGGAGATGACTTGGAGGGCAGGAGATGACTTGGAAGCGGCAGGAAATGACTTGGAGGGCAGGGGATGACAAGGAAACGGCAGGGGATGATTTTGTGGGGCAGGGGATGACTTGGAAGCGGCAGGGATGACTTGGAGGGGCAGGGACTGACTTGGAAGGGGGCAGGGCATGACTTGGAAACGGCAGGGGATGACTTGGAAGCGGCAGGGATGACTTGGAGGGGCAGGGAATAACTTGGAAGGGGGCAGGGCATGACTTGGAAACGGCAGGAGATGACTTGGAAAGGGATGGTTTGGAAGCGGCAGGGGATGACTTTGAGGGGCAGAGGATGGCCTGGAAACGGCAGGAGATGACTTGGAAGGGGATGGCTTGGAAGCGGCAGTGAATGACTTGGAAGCGGCAGCGGATGACTTTGAGGGGCAGAGGATGACTTGGAAGCGAGTGTTCTAATCAAAATTTCCATTCATGTTGCAAAAGTTTCTAATTTTTATTAATAGACTAACAATTTGTCCCTTTATTTTAACTTTTGGCCCTTATCCATTAACGGCAGATTTATTTATGGGCAAGTTTTCCATGAATATAGGGCAGCCACTTTGTTTTAATGAAAACTGTGTGGATTTGGTCCCCCCGCCCCTTCTGTTACCAGGACGCGCTAATGTGAATGATCATAAGTATATTTACCACTGGTCTGTGGATGTGTATAAAACGTGATATTATCCATTATTTTAATAATAATTCGACTCAGTCATTTTGGGAAAAAGGTACACAATTCATACACTCTACAGAGTGTCTTAAAAGTCTCACAAAACAGTTAAAAATTATCAATAATAATTATCGATTTAATAAAAGATATAATTGTTGCATGTACAATTACGAGATAATTACGCACACGTTTGGTGATTACTGTTCAGCGGTTCGTTTACACAATTGAAGCAGTTCGATGCGGAATTTTCCGACATGAATTGGAAATGTGCTGAGCAAGACTGTCTAATCATTATCTCATCTGTTAAACATGTCTTTATTTCCATGTTAAAGAAATAGTCTGCGTCAATAAAGCTGAATATTATTGCTCTGATGCTAGACTTTCTAAACAGTCTTAAAAAAGACAAAAGTATACAAATCAGAATGACTTTAAAAATAATACAAAAACCTCAGATATAGATCAGTTTAATAACCGGAAACTTTCGATAGACCGTGACAATTGATGCTTTGCAATAGTAGGTTCACTGCTGTTCTACCTCTACTACGATATATATGAGAAACCATCAGCACCACGTCTGTTCATATAGTCAACAAACTTTCATTGTGACTTTACATTTGAACACAGTATATACTGTAGAATGGAGCACTATACAAAAGAAAGGTTATAGGTCATAAACACAAAGAACCAGTGGCCGAAAATAATTACCAAAACATTACTAAAAACAAATAGAAATAAAATACCAACAGCCAGTTAGAAAGACACAAATAATACAATGCCTTTAAATTTCGGACAGTAACAACAACGGGCAAGGTCAGAGAAATATGCACTGCTATAGCTAGCCAGATAGGAAACTCATTTCAAACCCACTTTCTATATATAAAATTAGATATTCAACATGTCAAGATCGCTACGTCAGATGCACATAGTGATATTTGATACAACGTTTGAAAGGGTTTTGCGATAAGGAACCAGGACACAAGTTTCGTTGTGCCGCAGAACAACGATATTTTTGGCAATATTAATCAAAGAGAAAAATTTCCTAACGAAACGAGAAAGTTACGAGGCCATACAACCTTTTCCTTAGAACTGTTGCTGTTCCTTTATTATATTTTATTTACGCTAAATGAAATGTACTATTTTTTACCTTTAATCCATTGCTTCTTTTTATTAAACTTTATGTTTGTATCTTCAGTTACCGCTGTGTCAATTTCTGTAATTTATTAAACTGTATTCAGAAATCAAAAATATCGCTGTAGTCATGTTTTGTTGAAATTTCGAATAATATTATAGTTCTACTTGTCTGTATCATAAAATGGACCACTGCACTGGTGGATTTAAATTTGATCTGAACAATGCCAATTAACAATTCGAATTTCAATGTTATCCTTCTACATAAATAGATTTGTTGACTTCACTGCGAATAAAATCCGATATAGAGGATTACCCACCAGCGTGTGACCAAACGTAAAAAGCTATGTTTCATGATAACCGCCGCATTTGGCTGAATATCTCATTCAACCGGATTGCTGTGCGTTTGTGCATACATGTGTATCATTTCATCATACTGGTTCCAGGTGACATACATGGGAAAGAACCTGCCTGACTTCATCCCACTTCACTCGCCATATATACTACGCTGTTGTTAAGCAACAGAGACATTGGATATGCAGTCGGTGTGGCAGTTGTGACAGCCGGTCCTATTAGTTAAACATGCAAACATACTACATGATAACAGCAGCTGATGACATATATGGATTAGTGTGCGCACATGTGTGCATCAGGGCGACGCGTCCCTATCGTGGATCAGTTACAAGTGCCTCCCGATCAGTGTACAGTTGTAGGATACATTTTACAATTTCCCATATCTTATGGAAACATATAACAGGAGTTATAGTTGACAGACATATACATGGGGAATGCTGTGTATGAGGGAATTTGTATCTGAACGATGATCGAAACTTAGGTAGTGAATAAAGAGAGAAGGAAATATTTGGTTTCGTTAGAGAGATGCCGAAGCTCCCGCAGATACGAGGCCATCGCCACGGGGTGGTCCGTCAGCACCGGAACGGGTGGGACCCTACACCAAAGACCAAGCGCGCGCGGTCGCGGGCTACTGTTGAGAAGGGCACTTCTGAAGCCAGTGCTTTAGGGTGGTCTGCTCATCCTTTCCACAATGGGAATACAGTGGAGTCACCCAGTGTCCAAACGCACCTATATATAGCGACGACTGTAAAATAGTGCTTCATCTGACTTAACAAGGGAAAAATATAATGAGTATAGCGTGTACGGCCAACTATAAAATCTGTCTGCCTGCATGTGACCTCTCTAAGAGAGTTTGTTTGTTTAAAAGCAAGCAGCATCATTCTCTCCCTTGAAAGCGCGATGGTTACAAAATTCTATAGGTGGTAGCTATACACCACGGGGCTCACAGGGACTGACTACACAAAGTGTTCAGTTGACTCAGTTTATTCATGGGTGGTGGTGTACAAAGTCTTCGGTGGTGTATGACTGTATGAGGAATCTCCCATCGAACAGAGTGCCTTAGCTGCCTGTCCTTCATTAGCCAAACTAACTGTTGGCTGTGTGTATCCTCGCATAATCCGTCTTAACTTCCTGTCAGTTTTCTGACAAGAATTTCAAGATAACCGACTCCCCCACCCAATTCGTTAGATAAACGACTAATTTGACCGGTTTACCTTAGACCGGCCCATTTGCACCCATCACTGGCCTGCCTATAACACTGTTTCAGGCATCTATCTCCGTCAATTTACTTTCTAATTGATTTCAGTGGAATGAGAGAGAGAGAGAGAGAGAGAGTGAGGAGTGTATGGGGCCCGGCTCCCCCGTCAAGTTATTAGACACAGTACGACATGACACTTGCATAGAAATGTCAGCACTACTTTCAAAACATAGACATATAATATGTGTCCATTGGCCGGGTTGCTGTTCTGTCCACGCCAAATTGACAAACGGTGAAAGATATATATATTTTTCAACTGATTCTGTTTCCTTGAACGTACATATATGATTTACGTTTGGTTTTTGCTCTTCTAATTCCCATGTACCTATACAGCTATATTGTGTAGTCTCTTTCGGTCTATCGACACGCTTATGTTTTCCTATAAATGCCACCGTTAATTTCCACACTATAGCGGTGACTGACACAGTGTCGATTAAGCTATATATAGTAAATGTTAGGTTATAAAATTCAGAAGGTCATTTACATGTACACTATATAGGAACCCCCCAAAGTAAGAAACATTTATTATGTCTCATCGATCAAGGGCATTTAAAGCACGCATTTTCTAAAAATATACACTTTCAGGAACTACACAGAGATATATAAATAAGAGTAAATAAAAATTTCTAATTGCACGCGTACGCAAAGGATCGACCGGAAACCATGCACAGGGATTATATTTCCCTCTATTCTTTGTTGTTTCTCCTTCCATTCAGAAACGCTGCACTTCACCCGAGAAGTCAGTTCTAATTCGAACAAAAAACTTTCCCTGAAGAAATGATTTGCCTTTAAAAAAATTTTAAAATTGATTTGGAAATTTTGTATTTTAAGCCTGCAAGATCAATCAGTAATTTTGGATTGTTTTTGGAAACTTAACTAAAAGATCGACTATATGAGATATAAACGATATTTTCAGTATCTAATTGAATATATTTATGATACCTCATTTAATAACAATTTTTATTGAGTATACTCATAAACATCAGTTTTAGCAGACAGACTTTACATTATATGTAGGAAATTTGATTTAAACATGATTTTACTTTTTGAAATATTAGTTTCAGGCCCTTTATGAAATTGTTTCTCTAAACAAAATTTCTCTTTTGTTTGTATAGATTCTTTTGTTCAATACAAAAACCATATTCTTTACTACATAGTTCTTTTTAAATGCATGTAATATCTTTAGCAATTTTTGTGTACAAAACGAAGCGTAAAAACTAAAAAACAGCGTCAATAATAAGCAGTGAGAAATAAATCAAAATTGTTATGAAAACTGTGACCGAAAGAGGCGTGATCAATACGATTTCTTCATATCTGATACAAGCTTATAATTCTATGATTGTACAGTATACTATACTGCAGTTCTTAGTCTTTCTTTATAAACAATCGACATAATCAATGTATACTGTATACTTCCTATTATAATACTGTTTACGGATGTTTTAGCAGATGTGAAGACAGCGCTTTCTTTTGAGTAGGCTACAAGTGTCACCCAAAAAGCAGATGATAATAAAGTTTTGTATTGAAATAAAATTTCCTGCGCTCATCGTGAATAATGACATCAATAACACGCCACAAATGCAAATTAGCCAATTATTTGAAGAGTCATATTTCTCTACACTGTTCAGACTGCAAAACAATGAGAGTCCAGTATAGTTGTACGAAAACAAGTGTTGCCATGATATACCTCGATCTTGTTAAGATGTTTCGCTGTTATTATAAGGAAAATGTTCGCCAGTTATTTCCTTCTCATATTACGGAATATTTATATGTGTCTCTGTTTAAGTATTTGAGAGATATTGTGGTATACGATTGCCTTTTGGAGCTTCGTTAATCAAAACATCTCAAATGTCTCGGTAAAAACACAAAGAGAATTCTGTTAAGAATAGCTGGCGTGTCGCTTCTGGCAAATCTGACACCGTGTGTCTAATGGTAGTGTGAAGTAAGTTAATTTTTTCATCTCATATACTGAATGCTGGTCCTTGGTGTTCGTGTGAAAGGGCATCCTCAATAAAAAATAATATACGCACTATCAAAATTGGTACTGGAATTCAGGAAAAGAAATTGTCCGGTCGCCTCTCTCTTTATTATTTCACGCCTGCCTAACAGAAACCAAATAGAAAAATTTACCAAGGCCAAATAGAATTGTAAATGGCGGACGTGACGCACGGAAAATACACGTCCGTCTACTGGCGATTAGGATTGTAAACAGTAGACTTGACAGATAGCAGCAAAAAATTCTGAGGTCACAATTTTTTATTTGGCCTTACAAATAATATTCACAGAACCATATAGTATAATTATATGGAGGGAATTGCAACAATGTTAATCAATATAAAAATCTTATTACAATATGCGTATGTAACAGATTTCCACTTATTGTCCTTTTCACTTCATACTCCAACCACAGAAAGGATTCTATACTCAATCGATTTTGCAAACAATAGATCTATTATAAACAGGATAAAGCTTGTACGAGTAGGCTAAAAGAATGTAGCTATCTAAAGAGTTGTATTGTATCGCCGTTTTTTTGCCAATGTGCGAGGAAACATTTGTATTGCCGAGATTATTTTAAAGAAAAGTTTCATTATACTGCACAGAGTGAGTGTAATAGTTTGCCAATACATCTTCCCAAAGTGAAGCGTAGTTCCTTTTTATTTAATTTAACTGACTTTAATTGACGTATACAGAGTTGAACACTATGGCTTAAGTCACTCAGTTTGAATGCAAAATTCAAGTAATAATCAACAATATGTTTTTATATAATAAACAGTGTAGTTTCACACATAGACAGATTTCAACATTTGCAGTGGCAGAGTTGATCGGATAAATTTAGCTTACGGGTATATAGGCTGCAAAATATATATCTATTTGCAATAAGACTGAGATCAGCGGTAGTTTCATAGAGGAATTCCTTGAGTGATCTTTGATCTATAAACACTATAAGATAAGAAACCACGTATCGTAGTAGCACGGAATATACTGTAGCATACTCTGCAGATATTGACCACTTACTGTACGTCGAGTTAAATAGAGAATAATATGTTCTGCTATCTGAGGTTACCAAACTTGAGTAAGTTAATGTTACCTTCCCCAAAAATTGAGCCAGAATGACAAGGGCATGTTCTTTCATAATAATGCCAAATTAAAATTCTAAATTAGGTGTAGAAAAGACAATATCTCAACAACACTGCAAAAGACCGTTTAAATCCATCTCCAAAACAGACAAAACCAGCAGCTCAATACGGTTTAGTACACTGTCTAGTATAAGGTAAAAGGGGATGTATAAGTTTCTCAATTTACTGTTTGTTGACAGTTATGCTGATCACTCTCTTTCCGCAAAACCTCTGTAAATATTTGATCTGAGAAAGATGTCCTTAGGAGAAACATGCCGTTGGTTCAACAATTCGTCACTGCACAACATTGCCTTTTTCAAAAACTAATGACAGCAATATTATATGAAATATTATAACTTTGAGTCTATACCACTGTTCAAAGTGAGAACATATATTTTTTTCTAAAACTGAAATATTTTCATTGTACTGTTGTTCGTATAAATAAGATACCGATATTTCTAGTTCTGTGAGTAATTCGTATATGGTTTCGCCCTGCGTGTCCTTGGTTCTCATGCACAACGAATATAATAGATGATATAAAAGAGCACGATGTTCTATGAAATTGTAAAACTGGATTGTGACGTGTACGTTCTAAGACTGAACTTCATAAACGACAGATTTTAGAGAATCGGTCGGAACTTATAGCTCCTATACGGCTAATATGTGTCTATCATATTTAAATATTTTAGCGTTGGGGTATAGATGAAATATATGGATATCGTAATCTCGTTGGGCATAAAATTCATAAATTTACCACCTACAGATTTTTCAAATGATTATTTATTTGGAAATGATAAAAGCGAAACTGCAGTGCGACCATTTTGGGATTCTGACAAGTCGCAGACTGTGCGGTCCGACCAGCAGTTACCAACAATGAAAATGTTCTCAATTGGTCGCGTCAGTCGGGAACAATGCGATTATGACTAACTGGTCGAATGACATATAATAAAAATTCATTTAACATAGCTACCGTACGGTATTTTGAAACAACGAAACTAAATTCGAATTTTCTACATTTCATCGTTTTATTTGTTTTTCTATATTCATAGATTTGCATGCATATGACAGTGGTACAGAGGTGATATACATATAGTATGTCTGCCTCTTATAGATTATGCCTAACCTTGTCATGGTTATGCACACAGTGGCGAACTTTGATTATAAAATTTGGGTGCATGACAGTCTATAGAAATTTCCGACGGCTATATGTGTGTATATTAATTAATTGTTTAGATTTTTCGATTAATTATACTGAAATAATTCACATTAGAATAATAAATTAAATTTGTTGAGTGTATTTCTAACGAAGTATTATAAGAATAAATTTAATACGAGGAACTATAAATTTACAAATTTTCGACTAAATAAAATTTGAGACTATAAATCTGCCACTGTATCCACGTGTGATAACGTATGTAGATATGGGTTCACATTTAACATCAATGTAAATTTACACTAATCTAGCGCAATAATAAAACTGAGCAGATATATACTTTGGTTGACCAAGAGAAATTCGTAAGCAGAAAATGGTATAATTTATAATTTTTTACTTTAAACAAAGACATCGTTAACTGGTTCGACCAAGCAAGGCCGATCAGTTAAGTATGATAATGATAAATACGAATTTGAAAGATGAGACTTCTCCAAAAGTAGGAAAGCATTTTATGTTTTATTAATTTCATATTCAAAACATAATATTTATAAATACTATTCTACTTCAAAATATGTATGAATTTTTAAATAATTTAATGAATTTAAAAACTAATATTATACTTAATCAACCAAAATAATGTAAAATAATGCTTAGGTAAATTAATAATAATAATAATAATAATAATAATTTATTTTATTGCAATCAAAAAATTACAAGAGGTAGACCAGAGGCTACCCTAGGGCAGATCT